>CAJNSZ010001122.1:0-30401 GCA_905329745.1 Rotaria sp. Silwood2 | reverse complement strand
CCCGTTTTTTGTCGCAAATAGTGGTACCAACAACGTTGGTGTTTTACTGAATAATGGTGCTGGCGCATTTGGTGCTGAACAGATCTATGGAACTCTCGCTAACTCGGCGCCGTCGTCGGTGGTAGCAGCCGACGTGGATGGTGACGGAGACTTCGATATTGGTGTTGCGAATAGTGGTACAAACAACGTTGGTGTTTTACTGAATCCTGGTAATGGCGTATTTCCTGCTCTTCAGACAGTCTATGAAACTCTCGCTGGCTCAGCACCGTCGTCTGTAAAAGCAGCCGACGTGAATGGTGACGGCAAAATTGATATGGTTGTCGCAGATAAAAATACAAACAACTTTGGTGTTGTACTGGGCAACGGTGATGGGACATTTGCTGCTGCTCAAGTGACCTATGCAACGGGCACTGGCTCAGCACCGGTGTCTCTGGTAGCAGCCGACCTAAATCTCGATGGTAGCAACGATGTTGCTGTCGCAAATAGCGGTACAAACACAGTTGGTGTTTTCAGAGCTGTTTGCCAATAATATACGGGCCCGTTTTTTGTCAGGAATGTCTGACAAGATGAAACTATGACAATGACATTAACATAACATTTTATTCTATGCAGAGGCATTTTAGTGGCACAAAATATTTTTTATTTTCATTTATTCTTTTTCTTCTTTACTAACCGAATAAGAAAAATATTTATTATAATCCAGGACTATTTACTAATAAATTCATAATCAATATATCTGAGAAAAATTGTAATCGCTACCTTGCCCACTTGGAGTCATTTTCACATGATAGTGACCATCAATAATAATCGAGCCATCATCACCAGGTTCGGCTTTGCTGAAGCGTTTCATGAGGTGGCATTTTACCTTCTATGGAAAAAATTTCACGCTGAAGTTAAAGTGGCAATAATTTGATTACTGGACTTGATAACACTTCATATTTCCTTGTTTGTTTTGTAATTTCTCTTTTTGCGTGTTGGTAATATGTTTAGAGAATCTTATCCTTGCTAGACTTTTGTGATATAGTTTATTGATGATATGTTTTTTAAGTATTTTTGATCACGGTCTAATTCGTGATGGCTTAGCAATTCAGTTCCACTACGAGGAGTTCGATTTTCGTCTTATTCGAAGCAGAGAGTGGACAAATAGTTTTTACACTGTATAAACTGTCTAAAGTTGTTCTTTTCATTAGTTTTCCTTTGCGTTTAAATAGAAGGCTGTTTTTTGAAATGTTAGTTTTGTTTGTTGACACTTCACTGTTGTTCCTTCAGTTGTTGTGCTGGAAATCATTTTGAAACTGTGAGGTAAATAGTGACCGTGGCTAGTTTACCAGAATATTTTTCCCAGTAGCAGAAGCCTCATTAATGTTTTTGTCTACTGCAATCAGATCGCTTTTGGCGAACTTGTTTCGAAGAGGAAAATTTGTAACTCATGTTGCTATGATTCATAATGGTTGATGATTAGAAAATTAAATTGTATCTTCTCAATTAATTGTGCGTAAATGATGAATGAAAAATTTTTAAAATTATATTTTATGTAAGGTTAGTTTTTGTTCTTGGAAAATATTTCCATGATCATTTGAATGGAAGTCTATAATTTTGTGTTCTTTTTACATCTGATATACAGAAGTATATTGACAAATATCTTGCTACTTTCAGAACTGTATGATGTGTGAAATCGCTTGACCAGTTGCCGCTCTTCATATGATTCAATTATGAACTACCAATGACGAATATGTTTTAGTGTTAAGGGACATGTTGCGCTTTTTTATTAAGTGGAAACTGAAATAATGTATCGATCATTTCAATTTTCAATCGATGACATTTTAAGAAAATATTCTCAAGTGATGCACTTTAGTACGTTTGTCTCCTGTGTGCTAGAGAAAACAATGTTTGATTACAAACTACTCAATTCCAAGTGATCTAGAAGACAATCTATGGTGTTGCCACACCAGGTATTTGACAGTCTTGATAAGAATCCGACATAAATTCTCTCTCTTTATATCTCTTCCCCTTATAGAGGGTGCGGATGAGTGTGAGTGGGTAGGAGTCCATTTTTGTGCGAAGAACATTCTCACTCACACTCACATCCACACCCTTAGATGCAAGCATTTCATAAAATGTTAGTATCGAGCAAAATAAAAAGAATGTGAGTGTGAGCTATTCTTTCTTCGATTCACGCACCAGACCTAGGAGATACATGTAATGGTTCACTATACTTTTATGAAGATATTTCTCTCACGACTTTTTTTTTGATTATAATAATGTCTAATGTGAAAGCATATATATTTGAAAAGTCAATTTAATTAATCGGATCATTGTTTAAGTTGTTGGAAAAATTGTTCAATATGCAATTTCGTATTCGACAAATCATCATGTCCGAAAGGTAGACATTTTGCGTAGACAACTAATGCTTGTTGACAATAGTCAAGTGCTAATATGAGTTTATGAAGACTTTCATAAATGTTGTCTATAGTTGATAAGCTATTGCTCATGTCTTCATGACATAGTGGTAAAATTTTGAGACGCATTAATAAACAATTCTGTTCATAGATAAAAGAAAGCTCATGTTTTATTCTTGTTTCTTGTATGTTTATTAAAGACTTAAGAAGAGCAACAATGGAAAGATCTTTTTCTATTAGATTGGCTTCTAAAATCCATTACCATTTTTCAAAATATTTCATAGGGAGATTGAGTTAAGATTTTCGATCAAAATTCGTAAGGATCCAATCTAGACAATTGACTATTTCATTATGATTACTAGGATAATATTTTTCAAATATAGCTAATGCTTGTTGATAAAACTCGAAAGGTTCATCATATTTTCTTTGCTGATATAGAGCACTACCAATACACTTGAGATATTTAGCAATTTTGAATTGATTATGAGAAAAATTCATTTTAAGAATTGACAATGCTTATTATTCAACCTTCGATAACTTTATCATGTTTTCTTTGTCAATGCATCATCTCTGCAATATTGCTAATAACGGTAGTGGTGTCAACATCATCATATAGATTAAGTTTCTCGCGAATAGTGTTGTATGAATGTGAGTGTGTGGAAGACAATATTCACACCTGTACCCTACTCCACTCACACCCACATCCTCTTTTTTCGATGCAGCATTAAATTTTTATCGAACTTTACATGGACAACAAGTCAATTTCAGCTCGTTGTCAGTTCTTGCCATTTACCTGCGTGTGTGTGCTGTTGCTTTTCTCTTTATTGTCTCAAGATGATATTAAAAACGAGAATATACGTCGCTTTTCATATAGGTATTACATGCAAAAATGGATAAAAATTTAACGACTCAACGAAAGAAAAAGATGTTACATTTTTGACCATAAGAACGCGTTAAAAATTTGGTTTTAACGAAACTTCGCGATTTATGTCTCATTGATCTGCTTCTAACAGGCAAAATCGCATGAACCTTCATCAAAAACAACTTTCTAACGCATCTCCACAGTCAAAAATGTAACAAATTTTCTGCGCTAAATAGTTGAAGTTTTACACAGCAGTTTCGCTGCAGAAAGCGGGTGTGGATAAATAGAGTAACAAGGTCCTCAACGATAGCCGTACATAGTTAGGGATTATATATCAATAGCAGCTCGTTGTAACGCATTAACTAGATTCTTCTGTCATCTTCGAAGCACTAAATAAAGGATAGGTGAACGAACATGTCTCAATATGCATAGAATGAAACAATCTTTCTACGATTAGAAATAGGTAGCCATATCACGTTTCACATTTTATTTCTATAGAAATTTCGCTAACAGCTTTCTAAATATTTGAATGCATCTAACAATGAATGAGCTATTGATTGATAATATGGCTTTCAAAAATATAGTCATGTATGATGATCAACGGACGCTTCTGAATTTTCTCAATGACTTTCGGTACTAAACTCACGTGCACAGCAGACAAGAACGAAAAGGTCAGAACCATATCACAATTATCACGCTCCTGGCATTGCTTTTTGCACCTTGTATAATGACCTGTATGTGCATTCTGAACATTCGTCACTGTAAGTCCCCGGTACACTGTCTGAAAGGCTAAGATCTGCGTAATAAGTAAGCTTTTGTCAAGGTTGCTCGAAATAAATGTGTACTCAAAACGCGCGATATATGTTCATTTGGACCAGGCACTTGGTCCAGTCAATGTTATCAGTATGGTCGATGTGCATGAGAAAAGCCAACTGCCATTTGCTATTATCGACCCATTTTGCAAATTTTCTCAAATAGTGATTCTTACCATCAAAAACTTTTTCTACAGGATATTATGTCCGAAAAATTGATTTCAATGTAATTCATCGATTGATTGTGATTTTTTACAATTCAATCGAAATGTTACACTTAGATAAAATTGTCATAGAAAAACATTAATTTCAGTAACAGAAGTCCGATTATATCAAGCAACAGAGAACGACGAAATGTGAAAATTTACAGAAACACCATTGTTCCCTAGTGGGACTGTTGGATACCTCAATGTAAGAAAAATATCATTCTCAAACGCAGTTATCATGTTTTTCTTCTTCATACATTTATAGATGTTGACGACAACAGAAAACATACATATTATTTGAGTTTGGTAGCGTATAGCTTGTTCATTTAGAACTTGTGTACGTTATCTTTGATAGTTGTAGTTAATTTGCTGAATTTTAATGAAAACTCGAATGTTTAGTGTTTCTCTATGTTTAGATAAAGTATTTATTACTTCAGATACGGCTGACGAATTACGGACTTATCATCGACAAAAATAAATTACTCAAATATACGTATGATACCCTTTATGAATTTTCGAAACAATATACTGCATTTTTTCTCTCAATGAGCGCTTTATGTCCCTGACACTTGTTTTTGCATATGCTGTTTTATATCAAGTGTGGAAATTTCTCAAAGACAAACGAAATCTCAGATACTATTGAGATCTGAAAAAAGAACGAATTTTAGTCCTCACCACGCATAAACGAACTGGAAATCTCTCTGAAACTGAAGAGACACAAGAAGTAAAAGATATTATAACTTAGAAGCACTAAGACAAATTGAGATAGCTATAGCTTCTTGTGAACACCTCTCGCATCCATGTTAGATAAACAATGTCACACGTTTTGTGTGACAGCGTTTCGAAAGATGTCTAGCAAGGTCAAAACCATGGTAATGCTAGCGTTCCATTATACTAACAACTCGAATAGCAAGCGTGTTTGGCTTTTTATTGAAATTAAAAAATACTATAAGTGATCATGCACTTTTCTCTCTCTCTCTCTCTCTCTCTCCACATACAATTATAGTCGATATATACGACAAGCATTATCATGAAATACACGTTCAATTTCTTGTTTGCTTAATCCTACTTCTTTGGCCACTTGCAAATTAGCTTCAACAAGTTGTCCGAATGTTGCATGAAGTTTATCTACTGGAAAATTTGATGCAAAGAGACATCGATCGGCGCCAAATACATTCAATGCGTATTCCAAAAAGGGTCGGAGAGATTCGACTGTCCAATTATGTTGAAACATGACAAGACCACTTAGTTTACATGATATATTAGGCTGTTGAGCCATAATAGACATGCCTGCTTTCCATTGATCTATTGAGACCATATTATCATAGGGCATACCTAGATTCAAACGAAATCAAATAGGTCATAACAATGATCTGAAATTTTTCCTTTTTAGTAGAGATTTTCAGTTTATAAGAAAGATTCGCCACAAGGCGGTCAAGTTGGGAATAGAACCAAGAAATGAAAGAGATAGGTAAAGATGGGTGCATAACAAGGACTCTGTCATTGTTGCCGCTTCTTTTCTAATACTGATATTGTTCTAACAAAATGAAGAATTACTTTAATATCAGTTTGATATCAATCTTATTGCAACTAAAATGATATATCACAAGAATATACCTCTATGATAGAGAAAAAGATTTCACGAAGTTGAACGGGAACGATGAGGTATACGTTACGGAGCGAAGCATGTAGTGTCCCAGTTTTCATATAAAAATCTTCCCCTGTAGCTACTCTGATACATTTTCTTTCAAAATCATGACTTACCACAATGATCAAGAATGATAGTTGTGTCCAAGTTTTCTCGTGCCAATTGAGCAGCATCATTCATCTGATGATGATAGCATGTTAAATCGAACGACAATCCATACTGATGCAATAAACCAAAACCTTGTTTCCATTTATTGTCAGTCAAATAATCGGGTCGATCACATAATGTGTATTTACTGTCCTTACTATCTAACCAATTGAGCATGTGCCGAATACCTCGAACTTTATTAAATCGATTCGTTAACGTCGTAAGCCTTTCACGTACTTGGTCATCTGCCAAATTAGCATGTGCTACTAGCACATTGGGTAATTGATTTTTATTTGTCTTGGCTTGTTCATACAGCCATTCAATATCACCCCATGGATCTGCATGTATATCATAGGCTGCTTCTACATGCACTGATTTGACGACATTATATGAGCCGGTATCCTTGATATAATCTTGAATAGAATAGGTTGATTTGAGTGGTGTGCGATCACCTGCTATAAAATCATTGGGTGTGTCTGGGCGAAAAAGTATATAATGATGATTTGGATTGCTTAAGTCCCACAAATGATGATGAGCATCGACAATGGCCAAAGTAGTGGCCGAGATATCTTTGTTCGACATCTAGAAGATAAAATAAAATTTACTCTCTTTGATCGAGAACACCGTTTGAGACTGGTTGAAAAGATACAAATCTATACTATTCTTTTTTATTCTTTTTCCCTCAATAATTGTGTTGGTTCGTTGAAAATATAAACTCATATATGAACTGTCAAGTAAGTTCTGTCGTCAGTCAAGTGGTTCGATGCCTCGTTGTTCTCCCATCGACTATTTGCAAGGTTGAATTCAAGTATCTGTCAGTTCTTTTTTTTTCCTAAGGTAGTCATCGGAAATTTGTCTCTTTGCGTCTGTAATTAAACTGCCTTAACAGTGGATTAAATTTCCACTAGGGCTAATACCGACTGAATTTATCATCGCAACAGGAATATTCTTTTCGTCATCGGCTTACTAGCAACTGATTTTTTTCTTTCTATATTTATGAGAGCTCCAATTTTTATATACCTTGTGTGAATAGAATTGCGTTGTTCACTTGTATATTTCTAAACTTGTTTTGATTAAGCGAGAAATATGTGCTCCTCTCCATCTCGTCTTCATGCATGAGTGATAATTATGTATTTTATTTTTCTTATATCAGAAACGCATTACAGATAAATGAGACTAGATAAAAACAAGGACACTGTACTACTGTCAATTTAGTTTCTATCATTCGTTATTATAGCTGCTCGTGTCAATATTGCATGTGCGCGTTCACATAGTAGACTGTGTGACGAACGACAACGCATCATTATAGCTTATGTTCTCTCCACTTTTTTTTGGGGATGACGAGTCATTGTCCGAAAAATAAGCAAGCAAAAATTCGGAACTCTGACAGTACCATAAACGGAGTTCTTCAATCGTAGGTCTCGCAGAAACAATCTATGAAAGCAAAGTCTGTTAGCTAGTCCATTAAATAGTTTATTATACTTTGGTGTTTCTGTGTAAATCAAGATTAATAGATTCATTAATATGAAACTAAAAACAAGTATAACACAAATAACGTTTGAAAAGCATTCATGGGATTAATACCTCTCAATTGAAAAATCCCTGGTCATGTAATGCTAGCATTGGAAATTGCTATTGTTATGGTGTTCTTTTTACATGGATTATCGACGACGTTCTTTCACTGCTCAGTCACAACAATACCATATTTGCTAAACATCAGAATACAGTTCCAACTGTTCTTGTTTATCCCGCCAATAGAGCTACAATTTGATAAGATTATGAATGAATGAATTCAATAAGATAAAGCAAGTTTTACTAATTAATTCTTGATTTACATTTTCATACATTTCTCATACAAGTATTAAAAGAATGTCACAAAAATATATTTAGAAATTACGCATCGTATGCTGAGAATAAATATCATATTCTTTATTTTGATATAAATAAAATACAATGCATGTAGAAAAAATAAACACGGGATAAAAACTATTGAAAAATCATTTATAAAATATGAGATAGTCGTTACTTGAACTTAGAAGTTATTTTCTTTCTTAAGTTTAAGTATGAGATTATAACTGATATACGTGGTAAAACATAATGATATCTTACGATTAAGCAAGTTAAATGCAGATTCTTAGAAGAGTGATAAATAATAAGTACGTCCATGAACTATTAGGATATTCTATCGAAATGGTTCGGCTTGCATCAGAACAAAGGAATTACCATAAGATTTCTGTTAAATACTGTATAGCTTACATAGATATCAACTCTGAAATACCTTTAGTATCCATAGTGAACGTTCAGAAAATAAAAAATTGAGCAATTTAATGACAGTATAGTTTAATTATTCTTGACTTCATCTTCGAATGATATACGTTATAACTGAAATCAACATACTCATGAACAAATTTGTTAAGCTCTCACATATATTTTGTCTGTCTTATTGTTTGTCTCAAAATTTACCGCTTTAATAAATTATTTTCGTAATGACAATACAATCGTTTTTATTCAAATTGAAATACTGTTCTCTGATCATCTGTATATTTTTTTCAAATATGATCTAATTTTCTGCATACATACAACACTATTTTTATCGATAACAAAAACAATGATAAAGAATAGTAGCCATCTGTTATACAACCATATAGTTGTAAATAATCTGGAAATAATGCTGGCTTATAAAGATCTTTCAATGCAAATGAATAACGAATTTTTGCTGATGACAATAAAAATCATTGCTTTCGTTGTATATCACCTGCAATACTAAAATTTCCTAATGGTCTAATGGTTGACGATGATCTAACATCATAACGACTGTAGAATTTCAATGTTGCTTTTTGCATTGATTGAGAAGTGATGACATTTACCGAATGAGTAACAACGGTTTATGAAGTCATTGATTAAATTTTATTTTGTATTTTGCAATTCAACTGAACGTTGTCAATACGAAAATAGCCATTAGGATCCTAAAAAGCAGCTGCCTGTATATAAATATAGATAAAACCATGGGAAAACAAAGAAAACTTAGAATCAGCTGGTTATTTATTCTTAATCACATATATTAAAAATAAAAACAGCTTACAATATGTATGAATAAATCGTAGTATAGGTAGTTGTTCTATTGTCAGTTATTAAATATTTTTTTTTGATAATAAATATGAACTGACCTGTTTTCGTGTAATCAAAAACGTCAACTAAACGCATATAATCAGTTGAAGCAATTTTTGATTTGATCAAGTAACGTTTTGCTGTATTATTAGACTTATTTGAAAATTACGTAGATTGCTTGAATTTTATTGAACGAGAAACATAAGACATTCCTACCTTTTAGCATGATTATTTATCAAAAGCTTTCAGTTTTAATGAAAAACGTTCAATAAGGGCTCGGATAAGAAGCTTTATTTATGTATTTAAATGAACCATGTCAGATGTTAAATGAAAAATCATTCTCTTTCTCTACAAATTAAGTAAGACTTGATTCAGTAGTATGATCAACTGCTCTTTTCAAAAACGAAACTGTAGTATGTTTATATTAGTCATTAAACAAAAATCTACAGTATGAACTATGGACATCAACTTCCTTATTATAATCGTAGTTAAACGCTCACGAAAAAACCAGTTTTGAGGTAATAGACAAATTTGATCCATGAGAAACGGAACTTAAATTAAGATATGCCTATTGCTTTTCTTTGCTTAAGCTAGTAATCGATCTTTATTTAGCTTTTTCAATGTTATAACAATCAAATATTCATCACACTAATATTTTTCTGATCGAAACGACAAAGTCTAAACAGTCTAAGCCATATGAAATTATTTTCAGATGAATCAGATCAAAAAATCACTTGGACTACATTAAAAATGTTGAAATAAGTAACTTACCTGATTAAGCTGCTGCTACTGTAGGATAATTTTTACAGAAAATAATATTTGTAGCAATAAGAAAAGGTTTTAGTACAACATTTAGATCATTTATTTCATATCAGTCATCACTAGTAAATTTGAATTTGTTCGAACCAAGTTTTATTTGTTGTTCTGCACTATATGTAGAATTTGAAAGGTCAGTTGTTGATATTGTTGAAACGGTCAATCACTATAAAGATTGTGTTCCATCTAATTTAAAAATCTGTAATAAACTCGAGTTGGATGGCTATTTCATTGGGTTTTGCTTGATTTTTGATATAATCATTAATAGATGGTGTACAACGAATATTATTAACACAGATTCGCATTAGTTTAACTAGTCAATGAACGATGAGTCGAGTGTTCTCTAGTTGAATGAATTGTTCGTCGTCGTTTTGTTTACCTTCGCCGTCTTCAACTGCATTTTCAATATCAAAATTAGTTTTATCCGTGGTGAGATACCACCACAATCAGATTTTCCATCACTATCGGTTGAGTTTTCATTTTCCGAATTATCTTCATCATCTTCCAGTTCTTCTAATACACCGATTCCATGTGTTTATCCCTCGTCCGCTCTTATTTTTTAGTATTTCTAGCTGAATAAATCGATGATGTTCTACAAAACTAGTTACGTGGCATTTGATGCAAGAATAATAACATAAACGTCTCATACTTGTGAGAGAATCATTTCTTATTTTCTGTTTTCAACTTTCAAGATCGTTGAGAATAACAAAGTTAATTAACTGATTCTATAATTTATCATTGACTGGACACAACTCAATCATCTAAAGAAAATTATATCTGCTGTCAGGTATAATAAATATTGTGTTTATGGCATCGTTCTCTGCATAGAGATGATCGACTCAAAAAGAAAACAGTTTTTGATGCTGGTAGCATCGCACTTACTCAGAAGCAATGGAGTATCACGACACATTCTTTTTGCTGCAGTGTCTGCTTTTCATGAGGATTTCACTGGATCAACATTAATGACGACGTGACTTTTCTTCTCATTTATATGTATTTTTCTGTTTAGTGCAGGATCACTGCCTTGATTTTATCGTCACCTTAGTTACTCGTAATGTCGAAAGCAATGTAAGCTATATGATTTCGGTCATGCAGCATTGACGTCATGTTTTACATTTTAATCCTGTTAAAAATTTTCTGAGAGCTTTTTTCTTTATGTAATGCCGACTGAAGTAATAAATACAGACCTTTTTGTATGCAAACTTTTGCAGGGAATAAGTCACTGTAACTAGAAATTTCCTCTGAATTTGCCCAGCAAGGACAAAATCCCATAGAATTCTCACTTTATTCATCTGAAATCTGCTTTCAGGTTTCTACAACCATGAAATTTGTGCCATGTCTCCGTCGACGAAAAGTTCGATGCCTGTCAAATAACTGCTGTCGTCCGATGCAAGAAAAACTACAGCTTTGGCAACTTCATCAGGCATGCCCATGCGCTTCGTTACCGTAGCATCTATCACATCGGCAATGCTTCCGAAGCGTTTTGCTCCAGATGTGTCTATTGCTCCTGGACTCGCAACGTTCACCCGAATTTTACGCTCCTTTAAATCGACTGTTCAACAGCGAGCAAAAGAGCGAACGGCCACCTTTGTAGCACTGTAGACGCTCAAACCTGGAGATCCTTTGACGGCACAAATAGATGCATTCAGGATGATCGATCCTTCATCCACGAATAATGGCAAAGCTTTCTGAACGGTGAATAACACTCCTTTCAAATTGACGTTAAATTCATCATCAAACTGTTTTTCGGTGATTGAACCCAACGTTGCAATCTTACCACCATCTGCATTGGTAAACAGAATGTCTAAACGACCCTTCTCTCTCTCTGAATCACGCTGTACAACTTGTCAAGATCAGCCATATTAGAGCCATCACCTTGTACTGCAGTCACATTCTTGGCACCGATTGTTCTGACAGCTTCATCAAGTGCTTCTTGTCCTCGCGCAACGATGAAGACATGCTCTACACCTTCGGCGACAAATCGTTGAGCAGTGGCCAGACCAATACCGTTGGAACTACCCGTGATGAGGGCAATCTTTCCGTCAAGCTTTCCCATCTTATTTTTATTATGGTGATAGTCGTTGTCACTTGTTGAAGGTTGTTTTTTGTTTTATTCTTTCCAAAGATAGATGTGCGATGCGTATTTATACGTAAATAAATACTGCGTCATATTAGTTCTTTTTTCTGTTCTTCTGAGTATTCATTCTCGTCATGTTGATGCTATTTTTTTATCATTCTCCCTTATGCATACCTTCGAGTTACCTTTTTTTCAGCGTCGTCTTATTCGACTCTTCATTGACACACACATTTTTGTACGACTTACGTATTTTTTCTCTCCACTGAAAAGAGGCTCATACAAAACTTTACCTAATTTTCGTTAGTGAACGTAGCTCACGATCAAATTGAAATACNCATTAGACCTATCTATGGGCGAAATATCAAGTCGAAATTCCCTATTTTGATTTTTTCGTAAATGCCTGAAAATGGGTCGAAAATTCAATAAAACGACCATAACTTTTGAAGGAAGAACAGTGGGGAAAAATCCCTTTAGATTTTTTACTATCTCAATATACTCGATTAAATGAGATACGAACAAATCAAAACGGAGGGTGTCATCTGAAAAGGTTCCCTCGTCAGTGAAAATAAATATTTGCAATAAATATACGATTTACCAATAAAAGCAAAGAAGCTCATTTCTGACTCATATTTTTCTTTGGAAACGTTCATTACTGTACATAGCAACAGAGAGTTGTACCTATTGCCACAATAAAGTTTTCTATAATATATCTTGCTCACCCAAAACAAAATAGTAACATATTGAAAATTGTTTGAGAAACGTCCTATAGAAATCAGTACATACTGGAGAAACAAATAACTTGAAAAAAAAAATGAAACATCATTCTTGAAACAAAACTGGCTGATTATTTTGGTAAGAGCAGACAAACTTGCTTTAAACACTTTTTTCTCAGTAGAAATGAACTAATTGAACATTTTAAAATAAACACAAAAATTTTACCAAATCATTAATACATCAGTTGTTGTTAAGACTTGTCGATTTTCACTAAACTACTGTAATATTAATCAATTTTGTTTGTCAATTTAAACTTTTAATTCAATTGAAGCATGTTCCTATTGAAAATATTCGTTCAATTTCATTTAAGCTATTTCTCTTGTTTCTGTTTTTGTTGATACAAAAAAAAAAAAATATGTCTGTCAATGTATAAATCAATATGAAATTTTGTAAATCAACGGTATTTATTTCCAAAACATTTTCTCTTGTTTTCTTTTTTTGTCTGTTTGAAAATAATAACAATACAAAAAAAAAACAACACACTGTTAAGATTGTAAGAAAAGTTTAGATATTTGTTTAGCTAAATGTTGAACACGTACGGATTCATCGGTTGAATCAGTAATTTTTAATTCTTTTCGTGCTTTACTTAACCAAAATTCACGAGTTCGATTATAGTATTCATCATGTGTTTCATTTGGTATTGAATCTGGTGCTTCGATTTCAATAGACTCATCTTCCTCATCATCATCGGATGATGATGATGAAGAATTATCATCATCATCATCATTATTATTGTCCATATTCACATCTGAATTAAGAAAAGAACGGATAAAATCAAAATAATCAAGAAACTCTCTCACCATCATCATCATCAGATGATGATTCTGAATAAATATGAACATCAGTCTGTTGATTGTCACCGTGAAGACATGTCCATGTATCAAGTTTGTTCAAATTAAGACTATAAAAATCATCTAATGTATACTAAAAACAATTTCTTTTTTTGATGACCATAAAAAATTTCATTTTAATAAATCTTTACTTGTTTTTTTTCATCAAGTTCTCTTAAACCACCATAAAGATAAAGTATTCCTTGTTTAATAACCATAGCAGCATTCATTCTTGATGATGGTATATTTTCTACTGATTTAATTTCAATTGGATACCATTTAAGTTTATGTAAATCAAATCGATGAAGATCATTATAAAAAGCTGAACGCATTTTTGTTGCATCAAATTTTGTCGTTTTAAGAAAAGCACTTGCTGTATTACCAATACCCTCTATATCATTGTCAGTAACACCACCAAATAGAATACATGTATTTAAATAACATTGAAGACTACTTCCACAACGTAAACCAGGTTTATTACCACTTATTTTAACTTGACGACATTGCCATGATATTTCATCTAATAATGAACAATGGAATTGTTTTCGTCTTTTATTCATTAAATAAAAATCATACCTAGAGTAAGAGTAAAAACATCCGTATGTACAACACCTTTATCATCTGTTTCTTTACTATAACCACCAATAATGAATAATGTTGATCCATCTTGTGAAGTAACAATTGGAGCAGCTGAACGAGGAGTTGGAAGTTGACCCATAGGTTTTAATTGTGTCCATTGAAATGTATCAAGACAGAAAGAATACAGATCATTGAAATATCGAAATGTTCTGAAAAAGAATAAGAATTGAATTATTTTTATTAGAAACTAGAGTATTTATTGTTCGTTTTATCAATATCACTTATATTGAGATTAGAGGAAAATTATTTTAGTAAGTTTGAATTCGCATAGGTATTATTTTATTTAGAGTTTTTCTTTCTGAGAACGAGCACCTTTTTCTGGAAGAACAGACATGTCGTATGTGCTATAATAATCACGCAAACTTTAGTAGAGTCAATCCGATCTTCGGAGAGACACTGTACCCAAGCTGAATAAAATGTTGCTTGTAGACTTACTAATATCGATAGAACTTATTTAATAGAGTCAGACTGATCCTTGAAATGAACTGATACTAATTCAAAAGAGTTAGAGTTAAGTCAATCACGCAAATAGCTTATACAAGTACTGATTACAATACTGTTAGGGTTAAATTTCGACGAAGTCATTTCACTATGTAAATATAGAATGCGTCAAAAATGACGCATTCGTTGTGAATGATACGAAGATTGAATTTATGCTATTGTTTTATCTGTATAAATCTGGAAATCTACCTCTCACGACTCTTTTTTTTTGAAAAACGAATCACTACGAGAGATTATATTTAGTTGGGCACTGGCAAAGTGTGCTATTTCGATATCGTTAGTCTTAATTTTCTTTTAAAAACATGAAATCATTGGATATGATTCTGATTTGAAATCACATATCACTATTGTTAAAGTATTGACCAGATAGAAAGCCATAGAAAAAGNCTGTACCCAAGCTGAATAAAATGTTGCTTGTAGACTTACTAATATCGATAGAACTTATTTAATAGAGTCAGACTGATCCTTGAAATGAACTGATACTAATACAAAAGAGTTAGAGTTAAGTCAATCACGCAAATAGCTTATACAAGTACTGATTACAATACTGTTAGGGTTAAATTTCGACGAAGTCATTTCACTATGTAAATATAGAATGGGTCAAAAATCACACATTCGTTTTGACTGATATGAAGATTGAATTTATGTCATTGTTTTATCTGTACAAATCTGGAAACCTACCTCTCATGACTCTTTTTTTTTGAAAAACGAATCACTACGAAAGATTATAGTTAGCTGGGCACTGGTAAAGTGAGCTATTTCGATATCGTTAGTCTTAATTTTCTTTTAAAAACATGAAATCATTGGTTATGATTCTGATTTGAAATTACTTATCACTATTGTTAAAGTCTCGACCAGATAGAAAGCCATAGAAAAAGCTGCAGATCTCTATCTTTTTATCAATAGAAAATTCTTCAAAAAATGATCGCGAAATGTTTTCCGACTGGATATCAGTTTTCATGTTATTCCCAATGAATAGGCCAAATATGATCTAAGTTGTCATGAAAAATACTGATTTCACATCTGTTATCAGAAAATTTTTAAATATTATAAATTTTAGTCAATGAAAGATGAAAACTTTCTATGAATGAGCCAAAAATGATCCGATAGGTAGGCGAAAGATTAATATCTTACGTTACATAATCTTGAAAACCTCCGAATAAAATTAATTTTCGTTTAGTTGTCGTCATTCGATGACCACTACGTCCTGATGGTCCATTTGTATCTGTTACTTGTTTTTCCCATCGTAATGTAGACAAATGAAGAACATATAAATCATTATAATGATAAAATTGTGATTGTGATGGTGATGTATATTCACCACCAAACATCCATAATTCACCATCACGCATTGATACACTGACTGCCTTTAATAAAAAATAAAAATAAATGTTCATAATAGAATAGAATGAAAATTGTATTCAACCTGATGACTTGAACGTGGTGGAGGTGGTTGAGGAGTTTGTATTCGTTTCCAATGTTGTTTTTTTATATCATAAATATATAAATCATTAAATAAAATTGTTGTACGTCCATCAAAAAATTCTCCTCCAAATAATATAAGTTCATCTTTAAGTGGATGTTCAGTAAATGAAACATTTGCCCTATATAAAAAAATAAATACAAATTTAATTTATATCAAGATTATTAATTAAACAAATTTAACCTTCTTGATGGTGGATTCTGAGTTGGCTCTTCGATAATAACTGCTTCTATTGTATTATCTTTTCCAACATGTTTTGTAATTAATTGTTCAATATTTTCCTAAATTAACAATTTTTATAAAAAGGCTAATAATTGAAAAATTCAATTTTACTTCTCCTAATTGTTCAATTTGTTTTTTGAATTCTTTTTCAGTTTTCTTTTTAGCCTTCGTTGCTGTTTTTTGTACAGCAGCACCTTTTTTCTTTCGATCTTTATTCTTACCCATTTCAAAAGTAACTCTATCAATTATTTCTCAATACGAACTTTAAAAAAAAAAAGACATCGAGCACCATCTATTATCATTGTTTATATTTATATATTTAAAAATCATTTTTAATTTATTTATTTTATTCATTCATATGTAATTTCTCTCTCCTAATATTTACTTTTTTTTGGATAAATAAAATTATTCGACATCTTTCAAAATCATCATTAAAGAGTTTCAATTACCATCTGTCAATATGGTAATGACACAAAGACCTTAAAAATATCGTATCGTATTCATTGCCAATTATTGTTTTGTACGGTGATTAAATTAACACCGTCAGCATGTTTTATACACATGCTATATTGACCAAACGTGGTCCCTTAGCTCGTCTATGGCTTGCAGCACATTGGGATAAAAAATTAACAAAAGCCCAAATATTTGAAACCGATATACGTCTTAGTTGTGAATCAATACTTGAACCATGTTTAAAATTAGCCTTACGTACAAAAGGACATTTATTACTTGGTGTTGTAAGAATATATTCACGTAAAACAAAATATTTATTAGCTGATTGTAATGAAGCTTTTATTAAAATAAAAATGGCATTTCGACCTGGTATTGTTGGAATTGACGGAACAAATAATCATATTAATCAAGATTCTGATACACGAGAAGTTTCAATTGCTGCAATAACTTTACCAGAAAATTTTCATGATTTTGATTTAATTGATCTTAATATTGAGTAATTTTTTGTATAGAACAAAAAAAAAATCGAAAATTATTTCTTTAATATTTAGTTATATTGATGATCCATCAAGATTTCATATTCATCAAGCACGCGCAGAAGAGATTACATTAAAAGAAGATTTTATTAGTGTACCGATGCCAGTTGATGATGATTTTGGTAAAATGAAAAAAGAAACAATGAATATTGGAAATTTAGAAAGATTTTTTTTTTCTTTAGGAGATACTAATGGACTTGATGATCCTGAACTCTTCCGTAAACTTCAACCATCGCTGCATTTTAATGCACAAAATTCAAATATAGATTTCGACCGTATGAACAAAAATCTTTTTCTTTTGTTATCTTAATTATTATTTCTGTTTTAATTAGATACAAATATACGAAAAGATCACAGTATTGCACGACCATTTAATGATGATCCATTTGCATTGGATGGATTTGGAGATCGTATGTTTGGAATTTTTCAAACATTTTTATTAACTCTCTTTAGGACTCTTTGCGGTTCTTCACGAGAGTACAACCGATCGAAGTCACATTTTTAACATTAGTTAGATTATCGAAAAAATGATGTTACTCATGTCTAGAAAAAAATTATAAAAACTAGATCCGATAGTTTAATCCCTGAAGACCTCATTTTAGAATTATTTCCTCGAACATCGTTCTCGATTATACATAGCTGTCGTAAAAAAGGGATTACATGGACTTCTTATAACTGATTGAGAAATTTATAAGAGAAAACTTTTTGAAGTCTGGTCTTATTGGAAATTTTACCATAGACACGACTCGTACTATAAAGTTTAGCCTAAAGTTTTTAGATTTTTTTATGATTAGAAAGATCTTCGTTAAGGAAATTTTAATTAATAGAAACCTGAAACAGCCAACATTTTTACATATGTTTATGTTACGAGAACTAATTGAGAAAAATAACTCTTGTAAAGAATGAAAGACAGATATGATCCATTTTGCCTGAAATGTTCCATATGTACTATTTTGAAAAGCTTGACGTAGAAAATTTCAGATAATACTAATGATCTATGATCAATGTTTTTTCAAGCGTTGAAACAGGAAGGATTACGTCCTTCAGGAAATTGAGTTTACGATTATTACACTACACAGAATAGCATTGATTTTTGCCGAACAAGAAAATCTCCAATTAGCTTTTGCTACAAAATAAAAATGTCTCTAGATGTTGTCAAGAGAACCATAATAATTCTCCATAGTCTATTAATTTTCCTGTTTGTTAAGATGACAAAGCCAGATTTAAACAAAATTTTGATCTCTCTCAGTATATTGATATGATCTATGAAAAACTAATTGAAATATATAATTTTATAGAGGAAAAAAAAAAAGATACGTCGAAATACATAAATCTTATGATTATTTTATTAATCTTGAGTAAATGTTTTTATTTAACATTTTTTCGATAACATAAATAATCTTTTTCAAATAGTTGAAGGATGATTGACTTGAAAAATATGTCACACTCTTGAAGGAAATATATTTTTTGTTCGTAGTCCTCTAAGCGCATTAGACAGGAAGTAAACAGAAAACAGTTTGGACCGACAAAAATAACCCATTGATATCTATAATATTCAAGATGAAATTCATTTTCGGAGAACATTTAACAAAGATCACTACACAAGCACAACCTTCAAAAGATTCATTTCTTTTTGATTGAGTTGTAGTCAAGATACTAAGTTTAAAAGGCACATGACCTTTTGGCTAAAATACAGAAAAACATTATACGTTGAAAGTTTGATCCCTCGAATTAGAACTAAATTTTAAAAAAATCAGTACCCTTTGGAAGTTGTGCTAGTGTAATAATCCCCTAGTTACTCATAGAAGATGATTTCAAAGTCGTATAATCAAAGGAATGGCTCTCGTTAGTATTCACCTTCTATTTAACCCTCTTAGAAAACTATGAAAAAAAGAACATTTTTTTCTAGAAGTGAAATAAGCTTATCGTTCGCAACTATTGTAAACAAGTTATTTATGTATTTCGATCAGTGTAACAATATACTAGTTTATCATAGATAACATTAATTTGTTCAGAGAAATTGAAACTTTTGGACTATCATTTAATATTGAACAATCTAAGAAAGCTCATTTATAATCAAATAAGAAAATTTATTATAGGATTTAATTTTTTAGTTGCTGCACCTGCTTCAGTAATTGGCATTGGTGGGGATAATTCAAATTTATCAAATGACAGAGATCAATATGATCATGTTATGTCACCATTTCATCGTAAGTTTACTATTTATTTTGAAAATAATAATTTTTTTTTTTTTGCCATATTTCACAGAAGATGAAAATGTGCCTGAGCTACCAGGAATTGATGATCATGAAGCACCAGTTCGTGAACAGGATCAAGGTAATTAAAATATGTTAGAATTTTCTTGCCGGAAGTTTTCGAAACAAAATTTTCCTTCATTTTTTTGACCAATTCAAAAGGTTAGAAGAAAAAATTATAAAATCTTGAGTTACAAGCAAAATTTTACGAAAAGAAAGTTTGGATGATTTTAAGTGCGCCAAAAGAAGAAGAAAAAAAAACAACCATTTCTGGACAAAATGATATCGTGATCGTTAGTTTTCTGTTAGATGTCAATTGCTGCTAGGTTCTTGGTTCTTCGCACACTTTATAGAGCAGTCAAGGAGTTGATCTAAACTTGATGCAGTCAAACAAAAGAAAGTAGGACTAACACGAGAAGTCCTCCGACGGATAATAGTGTGTATTCATCGTTCATTTGGATCTATACAATGCACAAAGCTTCGAATCAAAATCGATTATATCAGTTGGAAGATTTTCCCCGTTAGTGAAATAGGCATCACTTACAACAGAAAATCATAGAATTAATTTCAAACGTAATACCGTTACATTCTTCGTCTCTCGATATGTTAATAGAATTTTTTTCCATCCAAACTTCATTTTCAGGTTATTAAAAGGTTTACAATTTCTGTTCGTCCTTCGTATTGATCGAGAAATGAATGAATATTTTCAGTATTTTATTTCAGCAAGATCTCAAAGTAAAGAAGTGTTCGCCTTTGCGGAAGAGTTGTTATGTTTAAAAATAATAAATTGATTTTTTATACAAATATTTAGCTGATGATCATAATCGTATGGATATTGATGGTGCAAATGAAGGTTTACAACCCACACCAGGTGGTGATGATACGACACTTGTATCAAATGTTTCAGATGAATTCATCTTACCACCTATATCAACAACTGGTAAAAATTAAAATCGAAATAAAGAAAAACTAAATAATTTTGTTTTTTGTATTATATTCAATAGCACAAACACCTGCTGCTCGACAAGCCGTAAAACGTAAACGAAAATTAGTTGTTGATGAAGCTAAAGAAATTGATAGTGCATCAATGAAAACACAATTAAGTGATACAACAGATATTGTTGGCGTACTTGAATTAGCACCACCAACACGTCGTTTAATGCATTTAAAAGAAACCGGTGGAATTGAAAAATTGTTTTCTCTTAGTGCTACATCTATATATTCAAAAATATTACAACAAGTAAAAATTTTAATTAAAAGTAAAAAGCGAAAAAAAAAAAAGTATTTTCAATATTCATTCTTTTAGTTAATCACACGTAATATGGTTACAAAACCATTAGATCAAATGCCACCTGATAATTATCAAATTCAACATGATCTTGCTATGGAACAACTTGAACGTGAAAAAGATGATACATCAATTGAACAAATGCGTGCTACACATCATCATTATCTAGAAGTATTAGGTCATGATCCATCATATAATTCACAAAATCGTTCAAAAAAACGTAGTTTATCACCATCTGATGAATTAAATAATGATAAACGTCAACGTCTAGATGCTATATTACCAGATGATTCATTAGTTTTTCCACCCATGACAACATCAATGGATAATCTTATTGATGTTATACCTGGACCAATGTCACCAACACGAAAAAGTGGACGTAAAGTTCATGAACTTAATCAAGCACCATTATCACCATCACGTACACCAGTTAATACACGACGTAAAAAAGGTATGGGACATTTAACAAAAGAAAATCAAGAAGAACAAGAAGACGATGATGATGAACATGGACAAACAACAACGGCTCAAGAAGTAAATTTTTTTTTTTAAAAGAAGACGCATAAGAGGTCAAATCAGTTCACTAATACTTTTCTTAGTCAACTTTATTAAATCATAAATAGACAAGACAATACTATTGAAATTAGAAAGTTGATAGCTCTTTGATGAGGTTTTAATCCTATATGTTAATCATCAATTGATTGTTTAATTTCATGAGATTATAGATTCAATCTACTATTAGCATATTTACTGTATTTATTACTCATAGTAATCTTTCAAAAAATATTTTATTTTAAAAATTGAAGTAACCAAAATTCTTGTATTGTTAGTTTGATAACCATTTTAAAAGGTTACAAAACCATATTTTTGTCAAAGCAAAAAAAAAAGATTCCATCATTTGAAGAACTTCTAAACACACTATTCTTCGAATTATTGTTGGGTGATCGAGAAGTTTTCATGGAACTCATATTGTGACTTAAACTTAAGGGGACCAGAGGTAAAATATTTGAAGTACTTATATTGTATTCATCGCAATAGAATGGATTATTAGAATAAATGACCAAGAATGGATTAATTTGTTGATAGATTTTTAGTATGAAAATCTGATCAAAACATCATAATACTAATGAGTGATCGAAAGGTTTTTAAGCAAGATGCTTATTTTGCTTTTGACCCACTAGGAAGTATTGCCGATGAGTTAGGACTAGAATTTTGTGCTCTTNATGGTTTAATTTGTTGCAGTGGCGTACGCAGGGGGGGGGGGCGAGGGGGCCCGGGCCCCCCCTTGAGACGAAAAAGTCCTGAAGGGGGTACAGGAAAAAATATTTTCGCGTGATAAAAAATTTTTTGTGTCATGGCGGGCCCCCCTCTTACGAAGTTGGGCCCCCCCCCTTGAAAAATTTCTGCGTACGCCGCTGATTTGTTGATAGATTTTTAGTATGAAAATCTGATCAAAACATCATAATACTAATGAGTGATCGAAAAGTTTTTAAGCAATATGCTTATTTTGCTTTTGACCCACTAGGAAGTATTGCCGATGAGTTAGGACTAGAATTTTGTGCTCTTTTCGAATATGAATTTGAAAATTTTTTGTTTCAGGTTTTATTCCAAAATATTGAAATAATGTGTATAAAAACAGCTTCAAAATTTTGTTTGAACTCAGAGTTTTATCCCACATTTTTGTATTTCCTCTATAGCGATCTTTATTTATATATCAACTTGTAGATCATAAGCTACCTTACAAAATGTAAATGCTTATAGTTTCATGTAGGTAAAAGCTACAGCTTACATTTTGTAGAGAAACTAATTGACTTTTCATTAAAAATAATTTTTCAGATCTGTCAAAAAATTTCGCAACTTTCTGATAAGTTAAAAATGAATGAACATCTCATCTGAAAATTTTCCGATCATCCGTTAGTATTAAAATATTAATTTGAACATAGTCTTTTCATTGATATACAGTGGCGTAGCCAGAAATTTTTGAGTCATGGGCAATTCATCAGCCGAACTATTTTGAGTTACGGGCAACTAAGGGCAACCGTTATGATTTCAAAAATATCTATGGGCAATAACTTTTGGAGCTATGGGCAATTGCCCTACCCCTGGCTACGCCACTGTTGATATATATCATGAAATAGAATTAGTAAAGAAAAAAACTGCTGCACTCTTTGATTTCCTATGCGCTCATTTCTTCTTTAAATAATTTAAAAATTAAGAAGAAAAATTTCATTTAGGATTTTGAATCGGGTAAAAAATTAAATCGTCGTGCAAAAATAATGCTCAATGCATTTGAACGTGCATTTGATTCAGCTGATGCACTTTCATTTCATGATCATTTATCATCAGGTAATCCAAATTATCATACAAGAAAATTAACAGCACAAAAATTTTATACATTATTGGTACTAAAAAAATTACAAGTTGTTGATGTTGAACAAAATCAAGCATTTGAAGATATTAATGTAACACCTGGTGTAAATTTTCATCAATATATAACAAGTGGTGGAAGATGAGACGAAAGAAATATTAATATTGTCAGATGTATGTTTTATGGAAGACAAAAATAAACAAGCACGTATGGGATTGGTAAAATTAAATTAAATCTTCTATATTCTCTTCCCTTTCGAATAGTTTTCTTTCATTTAATGTGTGCATGTATATTGTACATATTTATTTCAATGTGTTATGTCTTTGGTTGTATGATAATACTCATTTCATTGTGTCTCTAAATAGTTCCATCGTTATTTCAAGTTTGTCAATTAATTTATGTTGTTGTCTTCTATATCTTTGTGGGTGATTTTCTTTTTCTTTTCTCTCTTTTGGTTTATTGATACCTTTTTTTTCTTTTGGTCTGTGTTCTCTCATAATTGTATTTTTTTTTTCTTTCTTTTTTGCATTAGTTGGACTATCATATTGATATGGTGGACGATTATGATGTATTACTTAAAAAAGACAACTCAAAATAAACGCAAATCGAATTTTTTCTAATCAATTTTTATTTTGGAATCAGTATGAAGTAACGATTTTTCGTTGTTCATTTTCTTAAATTAAGTAGCGGTTATATTTCATTGATCAATGATTTTCGTTTGCTTCTCAAGTATTTACGATAATATATGTTTTATAGTTTTTCTCAAGATTATTGATATTGAAGTGTAACTTATTCAAATTTCCAGTTACACAAAAGAACATTTTTATTAGATTTGTTGATCCTGAACAAGTTATCAAAGAATTGAATCATTTATTGTCTGAATTAGAAATGTGTAGGACCAATTTTAGTTCTAGTTCTAGTCAACAAGACTGGAACGACGAGAAAAACGTTGCTTGAAGTCGAGCTGAATATTATAATTAAAAACTGACGACTTTAAACGAATTACCTCATAAATCGTTAATCAGAACATAATTCAATCGAGATGATTCAAACAAGTGTTAGTCGTTGATTAAGTAAATCACAAAACAAGTATTGAAGAACATGTTCAGGTGTGATACAAATAAATTCTGAAATAATTTACGCTAGACACGAATCGAAACAATAAAAACTAAAATCAAGAAGATCAGAACTAGATTAGATTTAATGGGGTCTGATCTAAACCAAAACAACTCTGGTACCACACATCTATAGTCTGGATATTCTAATGCATCGATTGAAAAATGTACTTGTTGAGTTGACAATTAAAGCAACATGAGTTGCTCATCATTTCTTTTGCAGGAGTTCTGAGTCCAAGTGTGAACCAGTGGAGACTTCAGACTTAAAGTCCACTTTTCTATCCTCGTATGAGCCAGACATTCGAAAAAATCTACCTTTTGCAAGCTTGCCTTGATTATCAGTGCCTTCGTACTATTCAAAAGTTAATAATACTATGACGATTTTTGAACACAAGTAGAAGACTATCGTTATACGAAAACATTGAAGTTATGTAAATGTTGACGCTGTTCTCGAAAACTGGTTGAGTATTTTGGTTTCTCCTTATCGTAACGAACGACAATGTTGAGTAATCACAATAGAGAAATTCATGAAATGTTTACAGAAAAAGAAAAAAAAGACTAACACAATGAAATCATAGTTACAGCAAATGAATCATGAATTTTTATCCACTGGGGAAAAAAAAAGCCAGTGAGGAAAAAAATAAAAGCAAGACTAGTTTTGAACTTTGTCCCATTCGTTAAAGTTTTTCATCGACGAAGGTAAGCAGCAGCTGTATCTATGAATACTATTTTGATGAAGGAAATCATAACTGACAACGTGAGATGGTAAATTTCTATTTTCAGAAAGTTCAAATGAAATGACTATAAGAAATTTTCGTACAAATTTCATTCAGTACTTTAAGAAATAAATACAGACAATTGATTTCAACATAAAAAGAATATCGAAAATAAATTGAGTCGTTCTTTGATTGAGACAATTAATTCATCTTATTACTGTTAACTATTTGGAAATCCTTCATTGAATAAATGACGCTCTTATCTTCGCCCATACATATTCAACTTTTACATCGTCAACTATACCCACACACTTCTTTACTCAATCCAATCTCAAAGATATACACTTCACTTCCATTTTGTTGTCATAGTAAAATGAATTTCCCAGACTAAGCCAACGACATCATAGAAGTTCTATCGCTTCAATTGAATTTGTAAACATGAATTTTAATCATACATCATTGGCATTTAATCTGGACATTTCCAGTAGTTTTCTTTAGCTTTTGTAATTCATATGCACAAACTTGACTTTTCTGATAATTGAAATTCACTATACCCTCACTGACGCTTGTTGATAACGTAGAACGATTTCAGTAGATGGAAAAAAAAAAGAAGCTATTTTGAATGAATCCTATTCTGAAGCTATTTATAAAAGAAAACAATGAAATTATTCTCTTGAAAATTCTCAAAAACTTATAAAGACATTCAAATAATAAAATGATTATCGCTGAGATAAAAAAAAAAAAGAATTAATGAAATGAAATCAAAGTTGTTTAATAGATTATTAATAATTGTTTCTGTTTCTTGTTATTTCAGCATACTATAAGAATACATATCATTAACAAATATCAATAATCAATCAAAGAAAACTGCTGCTAAAGATATGGTTACTCAATCTAATAAACAACAACTTGTTCTATTCGATGGAGATGATCATCGAACTGAGTTATTTCAAGATATTAAACAACTATTGATGATTCCATTTCATTGTGAATTTTACATTTTTTGCAATGATACAGATTCAATTCAAAGTAAAATCTTGAATCATATAAGTGATATTTCACAAGTACGTGTTCGAAGATCAACCGAGTCAATTAGTCAAAGACTCTTAGATTTTATTCAAACAAACATTGACAAATATTCATTTATTCTTATTGTATGTGGTTCCAAGCCGACATATGAACATGTATTCAAGAATATTTGGAAAAAATATGGAAGAAAAAAATTATTCGTCATGCAAACAAATGATCAATCTCATAGTGTAGTGAAAGATATTCTCACTCAACTTCGCCAACATAGAAGCCAATCAAATAATCAAGCATCAATATCAAATAATACACAAGTCTATGCCGATAATGAATATTCTCAATCAGTTAATTTGATTGGTACTCAACAAAAAACTGAGAAAATTGTTTATGGTTCATTACTTGATAAAGAAATATACATGGACTTATCAGCAAATGATTCATTCAATAAAAAAAATAATAGAAACAACAAATTGATTGTTCAATCTGGAATTCATTGTTCAAACTGCAATGAAGACTTTCCATCAATGCGAGCTCTGAGAAAACATATCGAAGACGAATGTCTATCCATGACACAAGATGATTATGAATAAAGACATGATCAGATTACTTTTCCAATGTATAGTAAAAATAAATATGGCTAATTGATTGAAAATGCTATATTGTTCATGTTAAATATACTTTAATGAATAACTCTACTAAAGTAAATCCTAATGTTATCAACTCTTCTTTTCTGTTTTGTTATGTGTTTATGCTTGTCTATCATTTATCTACATATATTGTTTGATGTTCATTAAAAAGTTTTGTAATTTTTCTCGTTTTCAAAACGAATTATCTTGATATTTGCTCAAAAATAAACTTTTCAAATTATTGTTCAAGTTTGTTTTTCTTGACTATTGACGTTGATAAGATTTTACACTACCTATTGAATTAATTTATTACATTCTTGATTATAAAAGTAGTTATCAATATATTGTCTGCAATGATTTATTCATGTGCGAGTCCTGGAGAGTATCTTGAAAATTGTTGTTAGGTTCCCTATCATGTTAGTATCAACTCAGAGAAGGGCAATGCTGCTCTTCTCAAGACAATCGATACATTTTTCTCGATAAGCATAAAATGACTTGGTTTTGAATAATCGATTTTAATTTTGATAGACAATGGAACTGATTCAATAAGCTAACCGATTGCATCTATGTTTAATTAATTGTATACGATTATAATGAATTTTCATTTCGGTCACTCTGTTGGTCAGAAATAAAAAATCAACTCTTTACTTGTAGTTAAATCAAATGTTTAAATATTTCTGATACGAATTTACATTATGACATTCATTACCATTTGACACTTGTTCTTAATCTTTACTTTGAGTATTAGCCTTATTCAAACCAAGTGGCTTCATCGGCTTCAATGGAAAGAGTTATTAATGCAGCAATAATATCTATAGTATGTGTCTGTACAGTTGCTCTAAAAGCATAGTCAATGAGAACTCAATGACATTGAAAGTAAAGCACGATTATCACCTGTTCGTTATGAGGTATATCACTTTATGAATCGATTTTTTAATTTTCAAATATTTGAATTAATAAATTTCAATAGAGACACATCTATTTTGTAAAGTATTGGGTACCTTTTGCAATAACTCATATTGATTGCTGAATGTTCTAAAGATCTCTAGTCGAATACGACAATGAGCTTCTTTTATCTACTTGAAAAAGTACATAACATATGTGGGTGTGGATATGAGTCTTCAGTGCATCCACACATACGCCCACACTTATACCATCGTTACCATATCATAAACACTTGTTGAACAGCAATGCATATATTAAATCAATGATAGATGCTTGTAAGAGAATCAATATGTAAAACTTTAGTGCCAACATATTCATGATCAATAAGGACATTATTAATGTAATGAAGATTAGAAATAGATACCATAACTAACTTCGGAAGCACCTTTCATATGAAAGACCAAAATAGAAAGGACGTCTACGATTAAACCTACTATTCACATTAACATTGTCATAGTCAGACTTAAAATCTTGTATAATATCATCCTCACCATAATCGTCAGCGATGATATATGACTGGATCTAACTTGTATGGCCTCGAGGTCCACTACAGTATCGAAGGTCTCTCTGGTTATGCTGGAGAAGAATGATTAAAGCAATGAACTCATCAAGTCTAGTCTACTGTTCAACAGTTACAAATAAAGCACAACACATTTGTCATAAACAATAGATTCGAGTGTCCTTCTACCCGTTTCAACTGTTCTTTTTTCAGTTCACTAAATATTATTGTTGTTGAGATATAAACTCTTGAGTGTTTGCATGAAAAGTGCAAGAGTTCAGCGCAGTTTTTGTGAGAGCATTGGTGGCATATTCTGTTCCTTGCTCTCCAATTTGATTTTGTCCAAGGACGAGTGTGGTGAGTGTCTGTGTGAAAAGTGCAGATGGTCAAAAGAGAGACGAATAAAGAATGATGTTTACCTTGTTGTTTGTGAGACCTTTGGACAGATGTTGTGCGCCTTGGCTTCCGATTCGATTGCCATAAAGGTTGAGTGTAGTGAGAGTCTGCGTAAAAAGTATAGACGATGAAGAGAGAGATCAATAGAGAATGATGTTTACCGTATTGTTTGCAAGAGCATTGCCGAGATGTTGTGCTCCAGTTGGTCCGATTTGATTGCTGTAAAGGTTGAGTGTGGTGAGTGTCTAAGTGAAAAGTACAGATGATCAAGTGAGGGACGAATAGATAATGATATTTACCGTGTTGTTTGTTAGAGCATTGGCGAGATGTTGTGCCCCTCGGTTTCCAATTTGATTGTTTCCAAGGTCGAGTGAGATGAGCGTCTATGTGAAAAATGCCGATGATCAAGTGAGGGATGAGTAGAGAATGGAGTTTACTGTGTTGTTCCTAAGAGCATTGGCGATGTGTTGTGCTCCTTGGTGTCCGATTTGATTAAAGCTAAGGTTGAGTCTGGTGAGTGTCTATGTGGAAAGTGCAAATAATCAAGAGAAAGATATGAAAAGAATAATGTTAACCATGTTGCTTATAAGAGCATTGGAGAGATGTTTTGCTCCTTGGTCTCCGACTTCATTACCATAAAGGCTAAGCATAGTCAGTGTCTATGTAAAAAGTAAAGACGATGAAGAGAGAGACCGGTAGAGAATGGTGTTTACTGTGTTTTTTGCGAGAGCATATGCAAGATGCTGTGCTCCTTGGTCTTCGATTTGATTGTTTGGAAGGTCGAGTGTGTTGAGTGTCTATATAAAAAGTGCACATTGCCAAGAGCAAGATCAGTATTAGAGAATGATGTTTACCGTATTCTTCGTGAGAGCTTTAGCGAGATGTTGTGCCCCTTGGTCTTTGATTTGATTGTTTCCAAGATCGAGTAAGGTGAGTGTCTGTGTAAAAAGGGTAGATGGAAAAGAGAGAAATCAGTAAAGAATGGTGTTTACCGTATTCTTTGTGAGAGATTTGGCGAGATGTTGTACCCCTAGTTTACCGATTCCATTTCCATAAAGGCTAAGTGTGGTGAGTGTCTGCATGACAAATGGAGATGGTCAAGTGATAGATAACTAGAGAATGATATTTACCATGTTCTTCGTGAGAGCATGTGCGAGATGTTGTACCCCTTGGTCTTCGATTTGATTGTTTCCAAGATAGAGTGTGGTTAGTGTCTATATGTAAAAATGTAGATGATCAAGAGAGAGATCAGCAGATAATGGTGTCCACCGTATTTTTTTGTTAGAGAATCGATGAGTACCGTGAAATCTCATATTCTCAAACAACATCACACTAGCTTCATATATGAATCGACCAACAATTAATATGTGATAACTATCCTCGAAAAAGTTGTATCAGAGAAGAGCGCAAACGTATGAATGGGTAAAAACGAGTTTTACTTGAACAGAGAGTTAACATTTTTTTGAAAAATGGAGAGCTTATTTTTTAATACAATTGGCAAGTTACCGAAAGATGAGAAGTATTAAAACCATTAGATATGATATGAACTATCCGTCGTATATGCAGGCAAGAAGAACCAACATTTGACCTAGTACAAAATGGTTATTCTCAATGAACATTAATTTAGCGAAGGAGAAATATGTAACATATGGAT
>CAJNSZ010001121.1:0-35195 GCA_905329745.1 Rotaria sp. Silwood2 | reverse complement strand
GTTTCAAAATATCGATTTTTTACGGGGGGTCTTCTAATATGTCTTTTGCGTCATTTATTCAAGGGGGGTCTTCTAATGTGTCGATGGCTTTACAAAGATTTTAAAGATCAATTCGATTTTATCTAAATCGTTTCTGAAAAACGTTTTTCTCAAAATGATTAATATTGTTGTCTATTATGTTTTCTTTAAAAGTTCTAACGTTTTATCAATCAACATTTTTTTCAAAAAATATTCGTTTTATTGCATTCTGTTTGTCGATTTAAGATAAACAGATGATAAAATAATTTCATCATATTTCTTGAACCAACTTATTTCAAAACCATTCTTATCACTGAATGTATGCAATATTCTTTTTGTCGATCTTGTTATGTTCAACACACTCTACAAGCTATGATGTTACACTGTCACTTTGCTATGCACACTGCATGATGGTAATGTTTACTTTTGCAGCATACATATTTTTAATTACCTCACAACTTTTCGTCGTATAGCGGGGAATATCTTTGATATTTTCTTTAGTTCGTAGTGTTGAGACAAATGCCGTCCATGTGTACAAATAATTCCAAGTTACATTATGCAATGATGAATAAGCAAGAGAGAGAAAAATGAAAGAAAATGTTTATTTCTTTCGTCCGTCATTTCTACCATTTCTTCTTCATACATATATATATGTACGGCATGTCTGAGATTCGTCATTGTCAACACATTTTATCGTAGTAAGCACATCGCCATTGTTGTAGCTGGAGTGAAAATTCAATTTCTCTATTAAATATTTACTCAATAATCAATGCAAATTATCTTCGTTCATATGTAAAAGTTGATGTCTTTTTTGGTAAAAAAGAATTTAAAAAGTGTGAAACGGTAAACATTATTTTGAATCATTAAAATCATTACTTGTATCTTTTTACAGCTTTTGACAAAGTTAATCAATAGAAATCAGGATGTAACAACTGCTGAAAAGAGTACTATGATCGAATTATTAAAGAAACGAGTTTTGGTTTATCATCGTTTAGGAAAACACAGACGTGAGTATCTGATTTCTTAAAAAATATTGAATGAACCAGAAAAGTTGTTTAGTTGTTTTACACGATTTTCAATCACTTATGGCACGAAATGTAACAATCGACTGGAACAATGATATATATTATATTCAACAGTAAGTGATGTCATAATCATTTTTATTTATTGGCATGAGATATTTATTTTGTAGACAAGCGATTTTAAAGTGTGCTGTCGATGAAATTACGCAAAATTTAAATCAGAATTTATGTCCATGTAAGTCATATTTTGATCTTCCCCTTGCAGTATTATCTTTGTTTTGTTATTTCAGTAAATCAGTCGTTTTTTGATTCAATTATACAATTTTTTGACTTTATAAAGTCAAAAGATGTCTTTAACAAGTAATTTAATTGCAAATCTGAGTTGCATAGCAATTTATTCTGTATTTATTTTGTAGAAAAACATTTGATGCTACAAAAACCAAAACAACTGGAAGAAATAAACAATTATTTTGAACAATTAATTAATATGGTTAAATAAAACTTTCCTTTTTGTTTTTGTCTTTTGCCATATGTGCAACTTGTAGATAGTAAAAGTTTATGTATATTAGCCTTTGTTTTTTGATTGTATTCAGTACTTATAGTCGATTCTCTTTGTTTCTTTTGCTAAAACCATAATAAATAACGAAAGAAAAGAAATAAATATAATTTTTTTTTCTTAAATTCATAAAAACTGAACAAAATAACAAGTTACTGTTTGATATTGAATAGGGGCTTTTGATTTAGCTGTTCAATCTACTTATGGTGCTGATGTATCAGCTAATGCAGATGATAAAACAAAGAAAAAGAAACAATTAAAAACTAGTGTAATCGATGATCCTGAATGTATGATTTTTCATTCATTAGAATTCCTTTTCAAAAATCTTGTTTCTTTTATAGCCTTTAATGCAATTGTTCGTATATGTCTTAAACAATTATTACCAGCAATCTATAGATTTCTTCATATAAAACTTGTTACAGCAAGTAAATTAAAACCAGAAACAAGTTCAAACTGAAAATATATTGAAAATATGAAAAAATGTTTGCTGCATTTTAGACGAGTTTATCTTTCTTTTTGAAATTATTTTATATTCTTTTTTTTTTTTTATAAATTAGCTCATATCGATGATTAATGTTCCAAGTACATTAAATATTCTTCTTCGACATGTTCGTTCTCTTATTCCATTTGTTATTGTTTTACTAAATACTCGTCAAGCACTTGTTAAATTAAATTCAGATAATGAAGAAAAATTCTTTTCTCAATATTTATTTTATTTTAGGAATTAATTCATATTTGGTCAACATCATCACATGAACGTAGCCGTGTTATCGCATTTGTTTGTTTATTTCATTCAATACGTGAACATCGAAATGAAATGATTGGTGCTGTTTTACAAGTAAAGATTTTCTTATTTATCAACTTAACTAAATATTTTATTTTTAATAGAAAATATTTTTGTATTATTTGAAAAATTGCAAATTTACATCAACAACAACACTTCCATTAATTGATTTTATGCAAAGATCAGTACTTGAACTTTATTCACTTGATTCAACAGTTACTTATCAAGATGGTTTTGTTTTTCTTCGACATCTTGCTGTTCATTTACATGTAACTGTTCAAAACAAAAACCAGTAAATAAATTTTTTTCAATCCAATTTGGGCAGGTATAAACTACTTGAAATTGTTTTGAAACTTGAATATTGATTAGTCTGTAGTCTATAATCGTTCGAAGACTGATAATCAAAGGTACGTACTCATCATTTACTAACTGCATTATTCTCAATCGGTAAAAAGCAGATATATTCTCATCGTTTTACATTCCAATCGATCTGTGATTGACGGCATTGAATTGTACAATTATTTTTTTTCTACTGTATAGATATCTATACTCGTATAGATAGTACGAAATGTAAAAATTATGTTTATGCCGTTGCCATTAGGTCTCAACCATCATCCTTATCAATCATCACTATCGAATGGTTTATCTAGAACAAGATGCGATATGAAATTTTTTATAACAATTAGATACTGAGAATGATTTATAGAATGAATATTTATTTTTAATTTAGTATTAAAGTCTTTTCGTTATTTTTATTAGTTATTATCCAACATTAAAACGTCATTCACATGATGATGAACAAATTGTAGAAACTAAATCATTTGACAATATAGAACCTCAAATAAAACTACGTTCAATTGGTTCATCTTCATCTATACCATCATTTAAAATGCAACAACAAACAACAAATGAATCGACTATTGGTGTACCTAGTTGATTATGTAGTGTATGTGGAGACATAAGTATCGGTAAATATTATTCTATATTTAAAAATCAAATAATCAATTAAGAATATTTTTATTAGGAATTTATTTCGGTGGGAATAACTGTGAAAGTTGCAAAGCATTTTTTGTCGATCCGTACAATGTCTTCGTTTCCAGAATTATAAATGTTCTAGTGAAAGTAAATTATTATTTCCTTTGGATCCCATCTAAAACGTTTTTTTTTCTTCTAAGATTCAGTTCATTTTTAATTTCTTTCATTCATACAGTACTCAATTCATGAAAAGGATAATACAAATTTGCTTGTTCATCTGTAATTCTGTGTTAAATAAAATAAAATAGAGCAAAGTCATGACATTAAGTCTAATGAAGAAATAAAAAAGACGATAAAATAAAATCTTGGCATATCTTGTCTTTTTCTATTAAATGTGAAAAGAATTTTTCTAAAGAATTGTATTAATTATTAATTAAAAAAATTCACGTCTATTCTATTCAATTAGAATTCCTAAGAGAAAAATCTGAATATATTTCAGAACGATGCCCGATGAAGATTGTGACATGTAAAGTTCATCAAGTTTGCCGATATGCTAAATGTACATCTATTGGGATGAAACGAAAATGGTAAGAATAAAAATAAGCAAAATCTTTTTAGCGAATTTTTTCTTTATTTAAAGAGGGTTTTATCCAATGAAGAACGTGAAGAAAAATATGATACAAGACGAAAACGTTTTCGTGAAAATCGTAGGAGTGAAGAAGATCCTGATATTTATAAATTTTTAGCCAAAGAAGTAAAAAATTACTTATCGAAAATATAGCTCATGCATCATATCAATCCCGAGCGTGAGTAATCAGATCTTTTAGTACGGCTGATATGTCAGAAAACACAAAAAAAATAGTTATGGTCATCCTCCTTTTCGTTTTCTTTCCGATTATACGGTACGAGTGTTTCGATAAAAAGCAAATAGGTAGAATGTCAAACAAAAACGAACGGGCCAATCATATTATTTTTCATTTTAGAACATATCCGTTAAATTTTCCAAGTCCATCAATTTTTATTTGCAAATACTCCAAATTCTCAATCTGATAATACAAATGTTCAATCATCGAACAACATAAGTAAAGGTAGCACCGGATTCGAGTATAATCAGCCCAGATTCGCTCATGGACTTGTGTTAACTTTCTAACCGGTTGTGTTAGATGCAAAATTTAATTCTCTATCGAACGGTACCACTTTTCATAGGAGTCATCGGGCAAAAAGTGGCAGTCTCGCTCGAAATACAAGCTCAAAAGCAGGTTTTTGGCAGTTACTGTATCCCGGATTGGCTCGTGAACTTGTGTTAACTTTGTAACCTGTTGCGTTTGATGGAGAATGGTATGCTGTATCGATGAGTTCTATTGTGAGTCGAGATTGTTCCGAAAAAGGCTCTGATTTTGGAGCAAACTCAGTATTTGCAATCGTTGTCCAGGTAGAGCTCGAGTTATACGTTTTTGGTGAAGTGTTTTCGACTTATATAGGTAATATCCATCTGCAGAATTTCTTGATTTGTTGAACCTGCGGCATTGGAATATTTATTGAAGTGGTTATTAGCGTTATCTGAGTTATCATTTGTGTTACGATGGATAGTATTATCTTTGGTTCCACTCTGAACGGTTTTGAGTTGAGGAAGTTTTGTCTGTTGGGTATGAATGTGTATCTTGAGTTGTTTGGTAAAGGGTCGATGTGGTGGATGAGTTGTATGCTCAAGATAGTTTTACGTCTGTGGAACTCAGTCCGATGATTAGACTTACGAGGTTCTCAAAAATTTGATCGAACATACATAAAATGGCCGACAGTTGATTTAAATTTCGGAAGCATTTTAGTTTGTTGAAGTTTTTTGCATCGTAGGCCTGTATCTTGTCATTGTGAGAGCGCTAGGCTCAGTAATGTATTGCGTACTGGTGAGTAGTTAAGTTTTCTTTCAAGTGTCAGAGCAAGATGATAATGTAAGGTGGTTTTCGGAGTCATTTATTTAGTTTTTTAGCGAAACAGATTGAAAACGTGAATGAAACAAGTGAAAAAAAATCGTATTATTGACAAAATATTAGTGTAGAAGCATGATAAAGAGTAATTTTTATATTGAACAGTCATTTCAATACAGAGCAACATGGTTAAATAATCAAGTAGGAAAAGCAAAACAAAAACACTTGTGCAGTTTTCAAAGAGTTTAAGTAGACGAGGCATGTGAATAGTGACAATGAGCAGCATGAAATATGAATTAGAAGAAGAAAAGTTGGCATGCAGTTTGAACAGTTATCGGGTTATACGTGCACATGAAATCAAAAAGGCATCAGAGCTGCTGTTGAAATATGTCTTATGCTCGTAAAATATAAACAACGAAAATGACGGGTAGTAGTCCATCGTGTGGAAAACATCCTTGCGGATGTATATCATTGAAGCGAACATAGGTGCCTTCATTGGTTTTGATAATGGTGGTGAAGTGACTTTCAGTGTTGTTGAAGCCTCACGAAAGAGTATATCTACATAAAAAGAAATTTTGTGAAATTTGTGAATATAAACTAAATCAACTTACTCATGTTGACCAATATATAATGGATCAGGCAGTTTCACCATGAATGGTTCGTCTACTTCAACGCTAATAATTACAAAAGGTGACGAATACTTCAAAAGCTGCTTAAATATGGTACGTGGTGATTGACATATATATCGCGTCCTAAATTTACATATTTGAGAAAAGAATATGAAAAATCAAAGAGTTCTTACTCAACATGAGTAGTCTTTGTATCCACATCAGTAATCGGACAACATTCGTTAATATCGTAAGTATGGGGATATTTGTAAGGTTCATTAGGACCGAGATGACCACCACAAAGAACCATAGGATCATTTGCAAAAGATTCAATATAATTTGGAAACTGCTTGTTGATTTTGTTAAATAGATTTTGAACATGTTGATAATAGTAAGCTCCATTAATGAAAGACAAAAAAATTAATAAAAAATTATAAAGAAGAAGAGTTTATAATGGTTTCAGATTTTGGATCTATGAAAATTATCTATTTCTATAATAAATATTTGAAGCTTGCCAAGTATTTATAAAAACTAAACTCCTCAGAAGATTTTGACAGTCGAACAATTACGTAATTAATACAGTTACTGAGTTAATCTTTTGAATTTATAAGACAGACAGAATTACTCAGGTTGTTCCGTGGCCATAGTACGGATTTATTTTAGTTATCGTTTATTTCGAAAAGTCATTCTTTCATGAACTTACGCAATTTTGGTCACGAAATTACTAAAACTCGAATTCCAAATTTTCTCCTAGTAACATCCCATGTATCGTACTTTTATTTGGTTACAACCTTACCGTAGTGTTATGTCGACACTTGAATGTTACGCATACGTTTTGGACAGACAAGACATGTACATTCGAAGTTTATATCAAATTCTTGCATCGGCTTCATAAAATCGAAAACAATTTTGGTTAATGTATTTTTTAAGTCGTATTATCCTTCTTTGCCTCTTATCTTCTTTTCGTCTACTTTTTTATATATGCATATATAGCGCTGCTCGTTTTCTGCTCGTGATTTAATATCAAGAAGTATCAAAATCACCTGTTGTCATCTGTCACTTTTGCGTGTTCTTCTAAATATGTTACGATATTCTCTCTCTCTCTCTCTCGTTACAATTTATGTATTCTCTCTTTGCCATCTGTATTCTCTTTTCTCTCTATCATATGTATTTTCCCACCTTATCAAACAGTATTTCTTCTTTCTATCATATGGTTCATTGCTTCTCTCTCTGGTGTTGTTCTTAGCACGCTTCGATATTACTTTGCCTAGATATTGTTCATAAATCAATATATACTTCCAAAATAAATAAAATAAATCATATGTGGATATCCGATATTATTCTCTTTCGCTATTACACAGCACAAGCAAAATTATTCCAACCCGAAAAATTCACATTAGTTAGCCATTTTGAATTGTGCTTCTCATTTCATAGCCTTTCGCACAGATGCTCTTTCTTTAATATTGAAAAGAATAAATAGGAAACTCTATCAGTTCCAATAAAGAGAAAAACAAAAAAAACTACCTACAACTGAAAGCGTCACTATCAGTGAAACGTTGCTAAGTATTTATAGCAAAAGATTTAACGATTATGCCTAAACGGACTCGCCTTCTTAAGATTGTCGCTCTCATGAACTGTATGTATAAAATTTCATGAGGAAACTTATCCGTTAACCCTAACCTCAGATTCAGTATTTGGGGTTTAATTAATGATTTTTCCCCAATAACACTGCTTGAAAATAGTACCATTGGATAGGGAATTTAATTCTGCATCTAACACAACTGGTTAGAAAGTTAACACAAGTCCACGAGTGAATCCGAGCTGATTATACTCGAATCTGGTGCTACCTTTACTTACGTCACCAGCTATACGACAACTCTTCAAGAACAAAGACTAAATATCAAAAGATCTTGAATCGAGCATCGTATATCAAGTGAATTGCAGTAATGTTCAGCTACTTATATTGGAAAGACCATTAGGCAGGCTTGTCGGCGTATGAAAGAGCACGGTACTTCATTAACTGCACCTATAGAAGAATCTAGTCAGATTCTTAGGTGTTCTGCTAGAATTGCTTCAGCTAAAAGCAACAAGGTCTCATATATCGATTCTGAAAGTAGCGAGGACGAACATGTAAATGCTGACTCAAAATCAAGTATAAAACGTGATGTCATATCGACCAAACGTAAGATAGATTCGAATAATTGGATATTACTTGATAGAGATAAACACTCATATAAATTACGCATTAAAGAATATCTTGCTATAGTCGAAAACTCTTCAATCTTAAATCTCACTACAAGATCAACACCATTAATCGTCTATCCAGAGGGTTGTATGAAGAGACGAGCAGAAAATAAAACATCACAAATATCTCGCTAAAATACCAACAATTTCAATTATTTACTCATTCATACTCATAAACATAGCTTTCTGTATGTAAGTCTTGTCCTTTACCTGTACATAACTATCAATTGTCATATATTGTAATTTTTATCAATCATACATAATTTTATCGTGGATGTAGATTGCTAATCTTCGACATAATTGTCATTGAGTTATAATTTCTATTATGATTGTACCAGAGCTGGGCAAGTCAGAGATTTCTCAAGTCACAAGTCAAGTCACATCAAGTCAAATCATTCCTAGAATTCTCTTTCCTTCAAGTCAAGTCAAGTCCGACTAACAATTAGGCAGAACATTACATTTGCTAGCATTTATCAGGTGAGGGTCCATTTTTACAGTCTTAGAATTCTATTTCATGGTAAAAAATAATGCCTATAAGAAACTTAGCTGGGCAAGTCAGAAGTTTCTCAAGTCACAAGTCAAGTCTGACTTGATTTGCCCAGCTCTGGATTGTACTATAATTATTGACTAATACTCTCTTCCAATTTTTGTAATTCTACGTCTATATATAACTATATTGACATACACGCATTCTTATTTTCAATGTAATAATCTTCTCCTTCATAATTATTATTGTCTCTCCTCTACTTGTATCTGCATGTATAATTTTTCTATCGTTATTATTCTATTAATGCTATTACACTATAATTATTATTAATTTTGTAAGCGATTATTTTCACTTTTTATTTACTTGAAAATGATAATAAATTTATCGAAACGTCGTAAAATGACAAAAAACTGATTCATTTGTCTTTTCTTTATTTACGCTGTTGTTAAAAGGCTTCTAATATAACTCAATTTTATCAAATACGCTCACACCAAACTAGAAACAGTATCATCACGGAATTCAAAATTCTTTTTTTTTCAACTTCTCATAGTTATCCATGGCCCAGACATTATGTATTATTATTTTCCGTTATTGTTCTGTTCTTTAAACAAATACACTCAAGCTCAATCTGCTAATATATTTTAAGTGATCGAAACTAAGAAAAGCAACATCAAATACTCTTAATCATTATAGTTTCAAAAACTCTATTATTATATGATCAAATTTCATAAAATAGAATTTAAAGTTATCATCGTTTGTTAAAGTCAAGTACAATTTCAGATTGTTAAAAAAGTAAAACACAGTGTAATGGTTGTAAATGTTTCATGTTATCGGACATCTTTTTTTTCTAAACGTATGCAGGAACATATACGATGAGGTGATTATATAAAATTTAGACAGCTAAAAGGTCAAAATATTGAAGCCATCAAAAGTAATTGTGTTATGAGATTGTTTTCTTTATATTTGAGTAATCAATAAACGACAAATCGTTTTACTTTTCTTTTAAGCCAATCAAAAAATTGTTAGTAGTTATAAATTGACACTCGATCATCTTGATTCTTTATCAATTAGAAACTACAAAATATTGATTTTTTTTTATTTATTCAGAAAAAGATAAAAGAGAATGTTATTGATTATAGCCAGTCCAACTGATTATTATACAGCATTTAACTATAATAAACTAAGAGAACTTTTCTTTTTTTTATAACGAAAAAATATTTGCGTTGTTATTATCATCAATTCAGTGTTTTCATATTAATATACAAAGAATAAAAAACAATGATACATCCATCTTCAATTCTTTTTTTTTGATGATATGTTGCTATTCATCAATTGCTTTGATAGATGTGAAAATGTGCGTAAATAAACAAATCAATTTTCATCTATTAATCCATGTTAGAAGGTCAATGGCAATCAAACTCTATCTTATAGAGAACACATCAAAATTAGAATATATTATTTCAAGTAGCTGAAACGAAAACGACTTTTATCTATTTGTTTTTTTTTAAAATCTCAAATAGTGTAAGTTAGTGAATGTGTGAGAATGTCAATATGAAAAAGAAAAAAATGAGTTGTTACATTGAGTTGATGTTGTATATAAGCGAGATAGTCAACTAGCTGTGAAATGAAAGATGAAGTACAACACGTGCTGGGGAAGAAAGAGAAAGATAAAAGTTCTTTTATTTGTGCACACATTTACATCGTCGATAGAAGATTAGACCAACACCATATACTAACTGTTAGACGGTCGAAACAACGATGTAAGATCAAAGTTTATTATTATTATTATTATTGTTGTCGTGTTTTTTTTTAGTTAAATTTATTTTTTCTCTAAAATAAGACTAAATGAACTAAGTATTGAACAGGTGTTTGTAACATTGAACGCACATTTTGCTTCTTGTTCTTCTTGTCTTAATAAATGAATAGAATGAAAAATGATTTTTAATTTGTTTTTTTCTTATCATCGAAATTGAAGATCGGTCAAATAAAAAAATGAAGAGAATTGCTTTCGGAATATTCGTTTATTCTTTTTTGTTTGCTCTATGTCATCATGTATATATATATATATATGCGTTTCAAGTTAGTTTTATCGTTGTTTAATAGAAGAGAGTCTACCTTATCTCTATCTCTCTCAATGTTGGCAAATGATGAAAAAAAAAACTAAAAGAGAAAGAATATAAGAGCACCTTTCCTTTTGTTTTACTGCCTTCTTCTGATTAATAATCCTTCTTTCTTTTTTCTCAACACAGAATCAACTTGTTCAATAATCATATCAATTGTTAATATGAAAAATAGGTAAGAATTTAAAGAAAAATGAAGGAAATTTTATTTTATATATTTTTCAAAATATTCGAAGAAATCTTTTTTTTCAATTAAAACTTTGCAAGATGATCAAAATATTTTTATTCGAAACAAGAAATTTATCGTATTTTCAGTTAGTACATATTGCTAATGATTGCAAACGAGAGGATATTAACTGTAATTAGTCGTAATGAATGTGGAGAAGAGGTTAAGTATCGCACTACAAAGATCTTCGAAAGAGTCTCGCATCATCCACAGGATTATTGATTAGGAGAAGCTTTCCTCTCCAAAATGTCCGACTTTTTGTCAATTTTTTACAGTTTCGTCATAACTTTGGATGCAAACTGAAATTTAAAAAATCATTTACTTTTTTTTTATTACTGAAAGTGAAAAAAAAATAAGCGGCCAATGTCGTTTCGAGGTGAATACTCGAACGTTTCAAAATAGAGAATAGTGTAGCCCGAGCTGCAAATATGTTCGTTCAACATCATATGGACATGCGCTAGAATGTATGATATCATGAGCCGGTGCTGAATTGTCTCGCTATATCTTCCAACAATGTTTATTCATTTCAGAACGGGATTCTTTTTTTTTTTTTTCGAAGCAAAATATTGAAATATGGAATTAGCTAAAGTATTCAGTGAACAATATCAGTTAAATCAATGATAAGTAGTATGAATCCATAGTTCTGAACTGCTTCGGGACTGGGAAACATACATAGATGTCTCTCATCTCGAAAGAGTTAGATTATCTGTAATAATTAAAATAATAAAATTAGAATGAACTAGTAGAATGACAGCAAAATTTGAATATGTACGAATATTTGCCTTATTTTATTAAAAGAGAACTCGTTGTTTAATGTATATGGTTTGATCTATCATGTACTATTGATTCCTTATCATAAATCATGACTGAATTTTTTCTTATGCTTAAACCTTTATGATAAGTTATTATTGACAATATTATGTTTTATAAAATGTAGCAACTGATATTCCTAATATAAGGAGAATTAAAGTGAATATTGAAAACCAAGCAACTATTTCAATGTTTAAATTGATCAAGATGTTTCAAAAGCTTTAAAACTCTTTGTTACTGTTCATCTTGACTTCTAATAAATTTATTATTTTAAAATTAGCTTGAAAAAAACAAAAACAAAAATGAATACTATCAAGTATTTAGAAAGTCGATGATATGAAAGATGAGGAGATCATACAATTAGAGAGAAGAAACGAGGAGGCTTTGTCTTCATAAATTTTCTCTTGCTTTTAGTCTTTTTTCTTGAAAGTTTTTATTGTCTGTTATATATTTTGAAGTTTTCGATATTTTTTGTTGAAAAAATATAGGAAAAGTATGCATAAAAGAAAGAGTTTTGTGTAGTTTTCAGAGAATAATCGATTTAATCTGAAATTGAAAGTTTTATTTGAATATTTAAAGACAATCAACCTTTTTTTTTCTAAGAAAAGAAATGTTTCATTTCCGCTTCCAAAAAAAATTAGCTACTTACTCCCAAATACGGAACAATTTTTTTATTTATTAATGCTTTCTCTCTAAGTTGAGCCTAAATAAAACGAGAACGAACGTTATGAAGATAAAGGTTGATAAATATACATGTGATTATTTGAATTTTTTATGTGAAAAAGATTTCTCCAAGTTTACCACACTAAAAAGATGAAATAATTACTTTTATACTCACAAATTTGTCTTTTAAAAAGAAAAACCTTTCATTCATATAAACCGAAATGATTTGTTGAGTTATAGAATATAATCGTAAATCATTTATGTTTGTTCATTTTTCATTCACTTACAAGTATTATAGACTGATAAGACGTTATGAGTCAAGACGAGAATTTTGTGCTCTTTTCGAGTATGGACTCAGAAATTGTCTGTCTGTTTTTCCTCGAGAGTCTTGAGAGAGTCTCAAAATAATCAATTCTAACAGATAATGTTTTTATACATTTTCGTATTTTCATTATATGAAATTCGAAATTACATGTTGAAATATTTGTTCACTTATCAACTTGTGGAGAAAAAACTGTTCTACAAAATGTACGATTTTATTTTCGTTTTCGTCTTTCGATAAAGTACCTAAACTATTGTTTTCGAATCACACTTATTTTTGGAAAATCATTTGTTCTGATGAAACGGTACTTTATGTCTTTTAACAGCTTCAGACATATGTGGTTAGTAAAAGTCTATTTGTTCGTCATACTAACGAATTTTTCAAGCCTTTGAAAGATTCACTGATTACTCTCTAGCAAAAACAGACAAAAAATTTCTAAGCTCATATTCAGGAAGAACAAAAAAAATTTGGTTCTAACCTATAGTGTCACAGCCGTCTGAAAAACTTTCACATCATCCATTATTATAAAATTTCCTATGTTGAAATTTTTGAAATAAAAAACAAGAGAAGCTCAAATTTTATCAATAATATAATAATTGAATAATCTAAATCGAATAAAGGCAAGAGCATATGGCTTATATTTTTTATAAAATTCGACATGATTTAGATGTTTTAGTTAATCAATGGATATTGAATCGTCGTCATCAAATATTGATGAACTATCAAATCGTAACAATAATTCAAATGATACAAACGAAGAATCATCAAGTACTCATCTTTCAACATCAAATATAATTGGTACACATCCAAATGAAATAATAACAAGTATAAATCCTGATAATGGTTATCCTGTTCGACAAGAAAATGGTCAACGTAAAACAGGTCCGCCACCTGATTGGCCAACAACACGTCAACCACCAAGTCGGGGTTGTGAAGTATTTGTTGGCAAATTACCTCGTGATTGTTTTGAATCAGAATTATTTCCATTATTTGAACGTTGTGGACAAATTTATGAAATGCGTTTAATGATGGATTTTTCAGGTTATAATCGTGGTTATGCATTTATAACATATACAAATCGTGATGATGCTAAACGTTGTGTTAAAGAATTAAATAATTATGAAATACGTTCAAATCATTTAATTGGTGTATGTCAATCTGTTGATAATTGTCGTTTATTTGTTGGTGGAATACCTAAAACAAAAAAACGTGAAGAAATACTTGAAGAAATGTGTAAAGTAACTGAAGGTGTTGTTGATGTTATTGTTTATCCAAGTGCAAATGATAAAACAAAAAATCGTGGTTTTGCTTTTGTTGAATATGAAAGTCATCGATCAGCAGCTATGGCTAGAAGAAAATTATTACCAGGTAATATTCAATTATGGGGACAACAAATAGCTGTTGATTGGGCGGAACCAGAAAATCAAGTTGATGAAGATATTATGGCAAATGTAAAATTATTTATTTTATTTTTCTATATATTTTTTTTTTTGTTGGATATTTAGGTTCGAGTTCTTTATGTACGAAATTTAATGATGAGTACAACAGAAGAACAAATAAAAGAAGTTTTTGAACGATTTAAACCAAATTCAATTGAACGTGTCAAAAAATTAAAAGATTATGCATTCGTGCATTTTAAACAACGTGATGATGCTTTACATGCTATGAATCTTATGAATGGTATTACGATTTTAATTTGCATTGTTTCTTTCTTTTTTTTAGTTTAATTTTTTTTGCTTGTTTTAGGTTGTGAATTGGATGGATCGATTGTGGAAGTTACATTAGCTAAACCAGTCGATAAAAATCAATACTTTAGATTTACACGTGGTGTTAGTCCATCTGCATTGACTGCCAACTTACCAGTAATTTTTTAATATGTCTTTTGTTTTTTCAAAATAATTCTTTTCTTTATAATAATAGTTTGCAATACCAGCTGGTACTATTGGTCCAGCTACTGCATTTGATTTCACAGCTATACCATACTTAACCATTCCCACAACAAATACAACACAAATGCAAATGACCAATGGTACAACAGTGATTCCTGTGGCTGTAAATCCTCTTCAACAAAAGTGAGATTTTGAATTAGTTGATAGAATAAAATCTAAGTCTTGCTTTACTCTGAACTCTTTACCTCATGTTAGGTTATTTTTTATCTATTCTTAGAAACTATCTATTTGATCTAATAAAGCATCGGGTCGAGACGGCTTCCGAACATTGTGCAGAATCTTAAATAAGCTATAATGTCTGTAAGAGAATAGATTTCTTTTCGTCATGCCGTGGCTAGTTAGGAAATCTCTGCAGATGTCGAATCGCTTTTCGACCGGAACGATGTTTATTTGATGAATGGTAGTGAATAATAGAAAAATCTTGAATAGTTTAGTTTTCTGGGTCTTTGGTCTTGAGATACCAAATTTTTACTGACTTCTTCAACAAAGAACTGTAGTCTTTCTCATGTCATCTAGAAAACCGACTTTCGAATATTGAATATCTCAAAATAGGAGATACTAGAAGAGTTCCGACTTTCCCAATGATTGTGAACTTTGTTCTGGTAAAGTTTGAAATGAAATGTTGAAAATCGATTTTCCAGGTGATTTGCAGAGGACTACGACTTTTTGTTGAAAGACCCATTAAAACTTCACCATTTCAAGAATAAAGACTCACAAAATCAAATCATTTTGGGCTTTTCTATTACTCACTAGTATCCATCTAATAAATATTATCTTGGTCGGTAAGGGATTTGACAGCTGCGAAGGTTCCCTCATAACTTTTATGAGTTGAAAAACGGCGTGTTTTTCAAAAAGAGGAAAATATCTGTTTCTGTTTCTTTTTCCTGTTTGTTTTCTTACAGAGAGAAATTATTCTAATGTTGGTAAGGTTGTTATATACTACTACAGGAATAATCTATTTGCAGGACAGCTTTTAAAGGACTATTGAATATAGATGTGAAAGTAGCATTTTTCATGACAACTTGAGTTATTCTTTATCTATTCGTAGTGAGTAACACGAAAATTAGTTTTTCTAGAGTTATTTTGTTATTGATATAAACTCATAAAATAGCACAATCTTCATACTAAAAATTTTATTAAAACTAATAACCAGTCAAAAACCATTTTGTAGTCATTTTCAAATAATTTTCGTCGATAAAAGATAGAAACCTGCAGTTTCTTTTATAGTCTTTCTTTCGGATGAGACTTTATCAATAGAAATGGGTAACTTTGACTCAGAATCAGAATCAGAACCAATGATTCCATATTTAAAAAAGAAAAGGAAGATTAAAGCTTTGCCGTACGATCACGAAAATGCAAGAGCTGATTTAAATAAAAAATAAGCGCATTTGCAAGTGTCTAACCATGACTCATCCATTGAAATGAATCATTTTATAAAAAAACTCATAGTAAGTAGGTCTCCGGTTTCATACAGATAAAATAACAACATAACTGTGAGAAGCCATAAAAAATCAAATTAACTATAAATCCAATTTTCAAGTTATTAAAGATGAATGGGTCACTTTTTATCCCTTCTACATATCCAATAGAGACTGACACTACGAGAATAAAATTATCCAAACTGGAACTAAAGATTATACTTAGATATTCTACGGTTTTAGGCAAATTTTTTTATAAATCATCAGTCAGAACAAAATTCAAGAGAGATAGCCTAAAAACGCTGCTAGTCGTCGACTAAATAAATCAAAAAAAGAGTATTGAATAATTTTTTGGATATGATACGAATAGATTCAATGAAAAAAAGTTACCAGGAACAAAAGAACTTGATTTCGTGTTTCTCTAGTCTCCATAGTGAAATGATTTTGCATAAGCTTAACTAAACCGGTGTCCATAGTTAGCACTTATTTAAGTTATTCCTGTCGTTGACTCAACACTAACTCTACTGGATTAGTGCTAGAAGTTAAAGGATTAAATTGTTGTCTTTACCTAAATTAGTCTTTTATAAATTCCATTCATTAAAAATTAATTTTTTCGTCTGTGAACAAGTTCATAATAATTTCGAGTAGAATATATTTATTTTTATAAGTTAAATAAGATTATCTAATAGAAGTATTCGTCGATGTGTGAATGCTACCGGTCGTCTATCTACAAATGGAAATACAAGTCCACCATTATTAAATCGAACAAATCCAACAGGCGTTCTTTCATCATCATCTCGTCCAAGTCAACCATCACCAAATATAGTTCATCATCGTGGTGCTTATTATACAATTCTTCGTCCAACATCACGTCGAACTGATGTAGGTGTTTTTTCTTTTTGATCGAAGAAAAAAAAAACGACATAATGCATATCGTTTTTTCTTGTTACTTTGTGTGATTTCAATGCTCCGCATGGCTTAACTGATAATTTTTTGTAATTTTCATCATAGGAAAAGTGTCTCGAAGATCTCTACAAAGAGACTTACGACGCGCTGTACAGCTCAGCTGCTAATACCACCGCTCCATCGATAATGATGATCGATCCGAATCAGCCTCAGTTTGTTTTATCGGACCAACAAACCCACCAGCAGCAGTCAGAAGAGGTAATTTTCTTACCAGGGTTTTGTTTTCTTCAATCGATGAATACATAAAATTATTTTCAGTATTTAACAGCTGCTTGAGGAGTAAGAAATGATTATACTAATCTAAATCTTCTACTTTTCTATTGTCAGATTACACAAAAAATTCCCTTTTTTTTTTTTGTTTTTTTTTTTTTTTTGATAATTTTTATGCATGTTAATCTTATATATTTTGCTAAAAGTTGAGTTCAGCTGCACATGTCCTATTCCACAAATAATTAATTTTCTTTGAAATTCTATAAAAATGTTGTTTTTTCCTTTTGATAAAAATAGATTTCATTTACTCCAACAGCATTCGGTTTTCCTTCCGGAACTCCTTTATTTCAACCAGCTGCGTTATTTCCTCATCCACTTTTTGCTGGACATCCAGCTAATGCTCAACCATTTCCTCAACAATCATTTGTTTTTGCAACAACAGGCAATAATGGACAAACTCAACAATTTTTCCAAGCTCATCCTCAACCAAATTTTGCTTTTCCATTTATATTAACTTCACCATTAGCAACACCACAAACTCAAACATCAACTAATCCTGAAACACCAGTTTATAATTATACAACACCAACACCAACGGTTTCAACTACAGAGAGTAGTACTTATTCGGCTTAATAAAAATAACTTTATATTTGCATTTTATACGTTTTCACTTTTTTTTTCTTTTGGTATTTGATGAGAGTGCAAGTCACTCTCTTTAAATATTGTTTTTTTTTTTATTCAGCATATGCTGATCACGGTCAGTATGTGAGCCGTATCTTCTTTTTCTTCTTCTTGTTTTTTACATGTGTGCAATCATTAATAGGAAAAATGTGTTCAACATAACTTGTTTTTTTGTTTAAAAAGAAATGTACAGGTTGGAAATAATATTTTTCCGGATTGGTACGACTCGAAATACAAACGATATCAACATTGAATATTATACTAAATGTAAACTTGTTGAAAACAGAAGTTAAACAGTATAACAAGTGATTCATAGATTAATCATGAGCTAGAGGTTTAAGAAAAGTTCCGAAATTTTAGACATAAGTAAAGAATATGAGTTAGAAAGTTGCTGGCCCTTTGACAATTGGGTCCAAAGTTTAATTTATTGTCAGGTCCGAATCTAATCTACAAAAGTAGAGACCAACAGCTCTCTATTGGAAAGTGTCGACTAAAAAATCTATATTATTAATTGTTTTGAATAATCAACAGTCAAGTGCTACAAATTCGACGCAAAAAGTATTAATTTCCAGCTTAACTCAATCTAGAATAGCTGTTTCATATTGTGCACATGTTTAAAACTTATTGATACTTGTTTGACCATTGTACACTGTCGGTTTTTTTTTATTTTGATAACTATGAGTTTACTTACACAGTGAATTTACCAGAAAATCATTTAAATTTAAGGCTAAAATTTTCATCCTTCACTTGTACATGTGCATAGTGGATATCAGTATTAATGCAAAACAAGCTCTGATCAGAGTACACGTTTTTCTGAACCTGTAGCGACCTACTATGCATAGTCAACCACAAAAACCAAATAGGTCATTGGGTATTTTCCGCCTGTCAGACTTTATAGAACTTTCTTTGCTGTTCATTGCGACATACGGATCTTTTTAATCTGATGAATTAATGATGATGTTGCGGTTAAAATACTGGAAAAAACTATACGCCTATCAGACAGAGTTGTTTCAGATTTTCCAGTTTGTTGACCCTAACAATTGTCATTTACTTATCAAATTGACAAAAATCTTCATGTTAAGATCATCGGTAAAAATAACTCTACAAAAACTGAAAGGCGAAAAAATTCTCATGACCTATTTGACTTTTTGTGGTTGACTGCCCATAGTGTTTCTAATGTTATGTCTTAACTTTTTGAACTTTTGATAATTCTATAGCTTATCATTAATCTATAAATTGCTTGTTATACTATTTAAATCTCTTTTTTTTTGCAAGCTTTCATTTGATATTAAATTCAATGTTAATCTCATTTGTACTTGGAGTTACAAGAGCCCTGAAAAATATTATATTCAATTTTAGAAAGAATATTTAGATAATTGAGAATAATTTTTTCTATAAGGTTTGTCATAATGCATCATCAATAATAAAATATAATCGATCAACTTTAATAAAAGAAATATTAACATGACAAATAATTGAGAAATCTTTCGTCTAGTCATTAATCAATGTTAGTTAATAGGAAATGCGAAAACCTTTAAAGTTCATCTAAAATATTATTCATACAGCTGTCATACTATGACTAATATTGATATCCTAGATATTAGTTATTTGGATGGCATTTACAATTAATGAAAATCATAGCAGGAAAATATCTCTCTTTCAAAAATAATTTCTCATTCGTTAACCAATCCTAATAATTGGTTGCGTGAAAGGTTTCGCACAAAATATTTGCTCATTTTTCATACACTTAAAGACAACTGACCAGATAGAATCACAATTCTTTTCTATTTCCGAATATGTTTACTTTTTCTTTCTGAGATATGATTAAATAACTATCAGTAAATTTTGTAATTAAGTCCAAAACTGTATAAAATAAGATATTTGGAGAAGCAAAATTTCATCTACGAGTTTCCATTAAAGAGTTAGTTTCTATGGAAATAACTCTTTTAAAAACTGCTTTTTAATAATACAAGTTTTAAAATTTAATATACAAGATAGAGCTGACAAGTAACTATCATGCTATGTAAAAGTCTTTGGAAAAATATCAACTTACGTTAGACAATATTTTCAACTTCTAAATCAATGAAATCTTTTTTTCCTTGGAAAGAGCAAAGTCTGAACTACATTTTTTTTTGTCAGACTTGTTGTTTTCTGAACGAATCTACAAAGCAGAAGGAGCCAAGAATCAAATCCCTTTAAAATAGTTCTTGCAACATTTTTTCAACGTGAAATTTTTCTATTTCTCAATTATCTTGAGCTACATGACATTGATCAAATTCTAACAAATAGTACATCAAAATGTGGCATATTGAAAGTTCTATCGATATCAGCTTTGATAATTTTTTTAAGACTAGCTCTTGACTCTTTAATTAAAAAAAATGAAAAATTGAAATTTTTCTAAAATAGAATCTTTTACAAGAACTATCAATTTGGAAAGAGATCAATCAGAATCTTCAAAAACACTATGAACTGAAATCTATATGTGTTATTTGTTTCATATAAGTCAGATTCTAGAAACTTAGCGGAAAAAAACGAATTCAAAAATCCTCTTTTATTATTACACAACGGTCAAGTAGTAACAAAGACCAAATTATACAGTGGCATCCAGAAAGAGCAGCATTTTTCTAAAGAAATCAATACTAAATTTAACTTCGAATGCACCATTGAAAAAAGCACTCTTTATGCTACAAAAATCATCATTAAACGTGCGTTTTCATTTTGCTTTGGATATCAAAAAAAAAATGAAAAGAAAATAGAAAATGATATTGCGCGAAGGTGAAGTTGCAAGAACATTTTTAGAAATGTTTGATTTTTTGCTTCTCCTACTCCTTAGATTTGTTCAGAAAAATAAGTCTGCCAAAGAATTTGATTGGTTTTTGGAAAAAGAGAAAAATTCTGATTCAAATTGCCTGTAATAAGTTGTCTTTGAGGGTATCAGACTCTCTTTTGGACTACTTCTGACTGTCCGTGAGAGTAGAACTTGTCAGGAGCAATTTTTTATCAAGGCTAGACTATCGAAAATGATGGTGGGACTCATGCTTGAAAAAATAGTTTTTAAAAGCAAGTCTTCAAGGACGTTTGAGCGAATTTTCAAAAACCCTCGTGTCTGCTTACGAGTATTGTTATACTTTGTTCGATTGGATTGAAGTTTTTTCTATAGGTACCTAGAACAAAGTCGCAGACATATTTTAAAAATTTTTGAAAAATATCGATTTTTAATTAAAAAGTAAGGGGAGAATTAGCTCAAAAACTGTTTTTTCTATCTATTGCTTTTCATGTTTGTTTTAATTAAAAATTGAGAATTTTATTTTTTTCAAAACGTTTAAAAATACGAATTGAGATTTTATTACAGATACCTTCAGAAAAAATTTCAGTCCTGTCGGACAAAGTATAACCGGACTCGTAAGTCGATTCGATGGCTTTTGAAGACTTCTTCAAACACCTCTGAAGACTACTTTTAAAATTTTTCCTTGGCCAGAAGTGATCTAAACGAAGAGATTATCCTTAGGTAACCGAAAAATGAGTGAATATTTTATGCAAATACTTTTACGTCATAGATTAATTAGTTTAACTTACTAGTCCAATTCATTGTTTTCTATTTGTCTATAAGCAAAATTCAAAAATATAATGAAGACTCTCATTATAATACCTTGCTTGTCATAATTATAACCAGTGTTAGTTTATATTTTTATAAACATAATATCTACTAAACTTAATAAGAGGTTAGGACACTTATAATAAAGAAAGACATTATTGATCTGATATATGAGGCGGAAAGATTTATAAATGTCACTGCAGATTTATCTTATTTGGCTATTTGAAGACGAAAAAAAATAACGATAATGAAGAAGAAAACTGACATAGTATATATTGTATACCGGATCCACTCGGGAAATGTCATCTGGAAAAAAATAGAAGCATGATTCAAGCTAATTTTATTATTGTTATGATGAAAGATAAAATCAATCGACCTAGTTTTCATCAAACAAAAAAAATTTATTATCAATAGAGAAAAAAAGCTTCTTATTTTATTTTTGTTCTAATGATAAATACATAAGACAACAAGCCCTCGCCATTATAATGTCGTATAATCACAATCACAATAATAACATCTATTGCCATTCGCGAGTTCTATTAATACCAAGGCTTTCTTCTTGCTTAACGTTCTTTTCTATTCTTATTTTGCTATTTTGTACATGTAGTTTGATATCGCTGTGCTTGGTTACATGCACATGAAAGCGAAAGAATAAGAAGATATTTTTCTCGTCTTTCTGTATAGTCAATAAGAAAGAATTGCCGTTGCTTTTTGGGGTCCGAATGCTTCTTGTTTTTTTTTGGCTCTTTTCCTAAGCAATGAGAAAATGAGATAGGATATTCTAAGTAAAGACACACATAAACACGACAACAACTGATTGAATTCTCGTTGTTAGTTTAAAGTAAGACATGAATATAGCATCAGGTCTTGGCGCTTTTAATAAAGATAAAGTTGCCAATAAATTTGGTATACAATTAAAACCAAAAGATGCATCCCACAAAACATCAAATCCATTACCAACAAAAACCGTGACAACTCCAGAATTATTGAATGTGACAAAAAATAAAACAATTAGTGATTTTCGTACAGACAATAATGCCAATGGATTTTTATCGAATACAAATCGTATTACTACATCAAAGACATCAGAAACAGCAAAAAAACCTACTGAACAAGCACCGACAAAAAAACCTACTGAGCAAACTACAACAAAGAAATCCACTGAACAATCTACAACAAAAAAATCTTCTGAGCAAACCATAACAAAAAAATCTACTTCGGAACCTGTGAATACATCTGTAAAGAATGACCAACCTCGTTCTTTAACCACAAATGTTAATCATTCCACGAAGAAGTCAAAAGAATCTTTATCAACGAAATCTCCTGAAGTATCGAAAAAGTCTACTGTATCATCCACTGAACAAGCTGTTTCATCAACATCATCTGTCAAACAACCCACTGCAGCACAGACAACGAAATCTAAAAATGAAGCTCAAGTTGAACATCAAAAAGATCAACCATTATACAAACGACAATTATCAAAAACATTGGAGAATACATCACCAACAGTAAATAAAAATACAACAACAACAGCAACAACAGCAAATGCATCGACAACTTCATTAAAAAGGTAAGAAAACAAAATATTTTTTTAAAATTTCATAACTAGCAAATTCTTCTTAAAAGTATGAAAGCAGTTTATTGTTTTTTTTTCTTTTCTCAAATGTTTTAATGGGATTGAATGCTTTATAACCTTCAATTCTAAAATGCGTAAATTCATGTATTCATACTAAAAACATTAATAGAAAAATTATGTTCGTTATTTAAAAGAAGAAAAAAAAAAGAAAACAATCATCAAACATCGATGATTACTAATCATCATCAAGCATACATTTCAATCATGTGATTTGCTTTTATACATTCCGAAAAAATTTATCTATAAGATATGTCTCTTTGTCTGTCGTCAACGTATATACAATACCCATATTCTCCTTATGGTTCTTTTTCTTTGCATACGTGTAATCTGATGCTTTCTAACACATTATTTTTCTCTGATCTTTTTTCTCTATCATAATCAACTTGAAAAAAAAAAAGAAAAAAAAAAGACAAATGTAAAATGTCTCGACATAAAAAAGCAATGAGCTTTGTTCAATTGCTCGTCATAACTTAACAGAAAAACCTTGACCTTGATATACAATTTTTACATAATAATATGACCTTTATAAGCGGACGCTTGCCAGTGCACTTGTATTTAATGACTCACATTAGAGAAAATCAATGTTGCGATGTACAAAAAAACTCGCACCAAGAGAAAAACGAAGGACAAGAATAGACGTACTGAAAAGCTTTTACATATAAATGAAAATCAGCTGTTTTCATGTATAAATCATTTGCAATATTTTAAAGAAGTAGTTATTCTTATATATTATTAAATTAAAGAATTAATTATTCTTTATCTATAATATTAAATTAAGAAATAAATGTCGTATTTCATAATATATCTTTTCGTGTATTTATGTTCTATTTTTGTAGAAAATTATTATCATTACTATCATAATCGAATTTTCTTTTTTTTTCCTTTCTTTTCTTCATCAATACCTACGCATACGACTGATTTCTCCTTCAAATAAAACGGCGACTATACTATTGCACAGTGTGCATGCGTGTCAGGTTGAAGTTGAAATACATAGGTATACATGTGCATTATGTTACGTTTTTTTCTTTTTTTGATATTTTATTATTATTATTGTCGTCGTCATAGCTGATGAAATAGATCAACGTGGTGAGTTATTTGTTATAGTTATAAAAATTTTATGGTTCCTCGGTATTGAACATAAATAAAGTAAAAAGACAAAAAGAGAGAGAAAGCAAAAAAAAATGGCATCATCAACGTTCACTCAAAGATGGACATCCGTCAATGATTTGACGGCAAATAGCAACAAGAAAAACCAGTTAACTACATTTTTTCTACAAGCATCATCATCACCAGATTCTAATAAATTTACATTTACATCCCGACCTTCACAATCATTGCTCTCACTAATCGAACCATCATCATCACCTCCTCCTCCTCCTCCTCCTCGTCCTTATCCGCGCCCTCGTCCTACTGGCCCATCTGAACAAACAAAGCCAGTTCCATCTCGTGTTGCTGATATTATTAATCGATTCGAATCTCATAGTCTGTCATCAATGAATAATAACCCAAACAAAGTATCTCCTTCAACTCGTAATATTTTTACTCAACTATCTGAAGAAAATTCATCTAGAAATCCACCTGTTATTGGACGTGAAACTTCTTCAATTTACATTCCATTAAATTCCAAAAAGGATAATAAACCACAACCGATTATTGTCTATGAAAAGATAATTCATTGTGATAGATTATATAAGTCTAAATCAACATCTCCATCCGTTGCTCCAAAAAGTCCTTTAGAAAAAACATATCTTCAAAATCCAATAATACCTCAACAAAATGTTGAAAGTGATACTGATTCTGCTATACAAACAATGCCTGCTGTGATAAAAAATGATTTAAATTATTCAACTACAATATCACGTTCAAGCACATCTGATTCAAATTGCTCATCTTTGTCTTCATCTGATTCTTCGCAAGATTTACATTTTGCTCTTTCTCCAATAGCTTCAACACAAAAACAACGTAATATTAGTTTTAATTCATCATATTCTAAAGAAACTGATTCTCATTCTTCACCACCTACAACAACGTTTAATCGTACAATACCTACAACAACTTCTATAGTTAATGAAAATTTTGAACCATCACAAACACATTCACTTACGACACGATTTTGCTCATCTGAAGCTAATATAGCTGGTCAATATCGTCAATTATCTTCTGATGCTATTCAATCAGATACATATTTAGTGCACAATTCAACGAAAAAAACATTTATTAATACAAATCTGCCATTAAAATACAAACGAGATTCACTTGTCCGACTATATGGGTAACACATGCATACATACTACTAACACTTTACTCTATGAAAACAATAATTTTAACATTCTCTTGTGCTAGTCAAATGTTAGACTGTTCCGATTAATTAGAAAAAATTTAATTAATATAACTACTAATAACAAATGTATTTATTATTTAGACCTGATGTATTATTAGAACATGGTCCTCATACATCTCATGATGTCATACTTGAAGATGGTATTTGAAAAATATTATCTTAAGCATGTATCTATATTTATATATTTTAGATATTGATCCACCATTTGCACCGCGTACTGTTGTAGTACAAAAGAATAAACCTATAACAGATCAATATGAACTTCTGGAATTTCTTGGAAGGTAATTTAAGATATTTGTTTTTCTTTTCTTTTATATTGAAAATCAATAATTAAAAATTTAGAGGAAAATTTGGTGAAGTAAAAAAATGTCGTGAACGAGCAACAAAACATTTATTAGCTGCAAAATTTATACAAATTAATAAAGAACAAGATCGTACTGAAGCAGTTAATGAAATTGAAATAATGAAAGCACTTCAACATCCAAGACTTTTACAACTTTATGATGCTTTTGAAACAAAATCAGATATTTGTCTTATTATGGAATTGTAAATATTTCATTTGTTTTGAAAAAACAAAGAAAATTGTTCTTTATTCGTTTTTTTTCTGCATTTAAGAATTACTGGTGGAGAACTATTTGAACGTGTTATTGATGATGATTTTATATTGACAGAACGTCTTTGTGAATTATATATGATGCAAATATGTGAAGGAGTGAATTTTATGCATTCATGTAATATTATTCATCTTGATATGAAGGTTTCAAAGTTCTTTTTTTTATGTTTTTATTTCGAGATTTATTAATCTTTTTTTTTTTAATTTTAGCCCGAAAATGTTTTATGTTTAAATCGAAATGGTCATCGAATAAAAATTATTGATTTTGGTCTTGCTCGAAAATTTGATCCAGATCGGCAACTTAAAGTGTTATTTGGTACACCAGAATTCGTTGCACCAGAAGTGATCAATTTTGATCGAATAGGATATGGTACGGATATGTGGTACGTTATTAAACTAAAATCATTTTTCAGTTATTTATTTTATGTTTTTTTGTTGTCAGGTCTGTTGGAGTTATTTGCTATGTTTTGTAAGTAGTTGAATGAAAAAAAAAAGGTAATGTAAAAAAAAAACAGAAGAGATTATATTTATTAAGATTGTCCGGTTTGAGTCCATTTATGGGTGATAATGATAATGATACATATACAAATATAAATCGAGCTAATTATGATTTTGATGATGAAGCATTTACTGATATATCAGATGAAGCAAAAGATTTCATCTCAAAATTACTTGTCAAAAATAAAGAGTATCAATTTCATGAAAAAATATTTTTAATATATGTAAATATTTTTTCTTTTTTTATTATATAGCAAACGTCTTCAAGCTAAAGAATGTCTTACTCATTCATGGTTAACTCGTCGACCAAAATTAGTTTCAACTCCTAAGGATGAAGAAACAGCTGAAAAGAAATTATCAACAAAAAAATTACGCAGATTTGTCATACGAAGACGTTGGCAGGTTAGTCAAAGTTTTTGTTTTTACATATTAATTTAATTAAAATTGAATATTGTTTTATTCTTTAGAAAGCAGTCAATGCTTTGTTAGCATTGAAACGTATGGGAATGACGTTGTGAAAAAAATCACGACTCAACTTACATTTTTCTTCTCTATCCTATTATTCGCACTATATTTTATATTCGAGTCGCGCGTCTTTCACAAACAAACATTGCTTTTCCTGTTTGTTTTTTATTTTTACTATTTTATTTTTTTTTCGCTGTTATTACCTGTGGTTCAATTCAATTTGTTCGCCCAGAGAATAGTGTGTGTGTGTGTGTGTGTTTATGAAAGAGTGAGGATTCGATGTTCGTGTGTACATTATTATTCATATTCTTACTTCTACTATAAGAAAAAAAACTAAACGATATGAAAAGAAAATTAAAGATGAGACAATTTTTTTAAATATTTCAAGATTTTTTTATAAATTCGATTATTTGCAAAAGAAATTAACAAATAGATATAATTTATTCAGCATATTTTGGTTGAACAGTACTTTGTATAGGTAATGCTTGTATAAGTGATATAATGTTTTACATCAGCTACAATTAGTGCATCTAAGTTGTATTGAATTAATCTATAATCAGTAAAATTGACAAATAAAACTTTTAATCTGAAATATTATGAATCTGCTTTTTAACATTAGAGAAGAAAATTTTTAGTAATGTTTTTGATATAATATTAATTCAAAATCAGGTCAAACTAGGGACGGATCCGGGATTTCTTTTTTGTATGCTGGATCTCAACTTCAGAGCATCGGACCTAAACAAAACTTATGGAGAGTGATATTGGACCCAAATGATGAGTTTTAAAAAAGAAATTTTTGCGATCCTATTTTGTGAATAAAAATGTTTTTTTAACCGTCACCCCTCCTAATTGCTTTTTCTTTTTAATAATATTCCATTTTTACAATTTAATCGTCATCTACGTCAAATTTCATTCAAAAATATGGATCTGTTCAAGAGATATAACATTTTGAATTTTTAGAAAATATCGCGAAAATTGTAATAAAAATACAAAACGTTATATCTCTTGAACAGATCCATATTTTTGGATGAAATTCTAAAAAATGGAATATTATTAAAAAAATTAGGATGGGTGACGGTTGGAAAAAAATTGTTTTTTTCGCAAACTCTGATTACAAAATGTTTTTTTTAACTCATCATTTGGATCGAATATCATCCTCCATAAGTTTCATTTAGGTTCCATGCTCTGAAGCTGAGATCCAGCATAAAAAAGATCCTGGATTCGCCACTGAGTCAAGCACTAGTTCAGATTTGTTTACTAAGAAGAATTAGAACCCTTTTTTGCTACTCAATTGAAGAAAAGTAGAAATTATTTTTTAGTTTCAAAAAGATTTTCTATATCACAAAATAACTTACGTTGCATCAATTCCATATTGACCATCAAATAGACGAGTTTTATTATATAAATTTTCATAATCATTAGCTGTGAAGTTTGTTTGAGTTTCACTTAAAATAAATGTATTTTGATTTGGAGAATATTCATCATGGAATTATTGATCAGTATGTTCTATATTAAATTTAATTAAATCTCTTAATGATTTCATTGTTCTATTTTCAAGTTCAGATAAATAATATGATATATGATGACGAAAATTATAATGAAAAACTGATCCCAAATTGTTAAATTATATTTTTATCACCAATACCACTTATATTAACTGGATAAAGGATAGTTGCACCATGGAACCGCATTAATTCAATAGCTTTTTATAGTTTATCTTCTCTTTCATTTGATATATTAATATCTATGAAACAGTATTAAATTTTGATTTAATAAAGAAAATTTACCTTGACGTATAACACCTAATCGAAGATATCGAAGTCCTTCAACACCAAGTAAAAATTGAGTATAATTTTGATGACGAATGATTCTTGTTTGTTGTGTTGCATTATCTCGATTATCAATACCTTGTATAACTTCTATAAAATAAACAAAAAAGAAATAAACAAAGGTTTTTCATTAAGCATAAAATTTATTTGTTTAATATACCGAGTAGAAGAGCAACATCTTCAACAGTTTTACCCATAGGTCTAACTGTATCATGATCATATGAGATTGGAGTAACACTTGAACGTGATGTTAAACCAACCGTTGATTTCAGACCAACAATATCTGCAAGACTTGAAGGCATAACAATACTACCAGCAGTTTCTGTTTCTATAGCAGCTGCACATAAACCCGCACTTGTAGCAATAGCTGAGCCACTACTACTTCCTGATGGATCTCCATTAGCAACATAAGCGGAACTGAAAAATATCAAAACATTGTTTTTGAAAAAAGAAGAAAACACATTCATTTCAATTTACCTGCTTGCATCACCTCGTGCAGACCATCCTTCTCTGGTGCTATTATCTGATTTAAAATGACTTCATTCTGTCAATGATGTTTTACCTAAAATAATTGCATCTACTTGTATTAATCGTTGAACAACAAATGCATCACAAGGTACACGAGACCCAACAAGTGCTAAACCACCAGCTGTTGTTTCCATTCTATCATTTGTTGCAATATTGTCTTTAATTAAAATAGGAATTTCATGAAGTAATGATCTTGAACCATGCAGATGTTGTTCTTGATCGAGTGCATCGGCAATCGTTAGAGCATCAGGATTTGTTTCAATAACAGCATGAAGTGAATATAAGCCTTGTCGATTAATAGCATCAATACGAGTTAAATACCAACGTACAAGACCAAATGATGAATAACGACAAGCTGATAGATCTTCTGCTAAACTTTCAATAGTTGCTGTAATTGAATCTATCCAAGGAATGTCAGTATAAGTTGTACAAGAATGAAAAGATCTCGGAGAATTTATTAATATATGTACATTATCTAGATGATATAAAAAAAATCTTTTCTTTTTTATCTTGAATATTTGGTTCTCTTCTCATCTTACTTTGTATGGCCTTGCTCTTTGTAATTATCAAAAAAAAAATGAACTGATAATGTTTAATATTAAAGTTGAATTAGTTGACATTATCACATAATACATTTATTTTTGTTGGTTAGTTTTTTCGTTTACTATAGTGTAACAATTCTGATTTATATTTATCATCTTACGCGTGATCGTTTGTATTTTTATTTAATCATTCTCTTACTAACCCGATTGCACAATGATTCATTCGCTTGTCAGTATTATTATGCTTTCATATGTACTATCCGTCAAAATTAGCGACTTTTTTTCCTGTTGTTCATGTAGATCAGAGATATACATATTAATACTTAAGACGACTGTTTTCATCTTCAAACTAATTCTGAAATAAAATATCTGCGATATAAGTGAAATCAATAGTAAAGTGAAAAAATAAAATAATAGATATTATCGCATTATATGAAGATTTCTAGCGATGTTTTGATAAACCAATCATTAACAAAAAAAATTCGCGTATGGTCTTTCTATTTAGGAAATTCCATAAATAGCTCCAAAATAAAACTTTAGCTATATTTTATTAGTCTTTATTTTGGAAATACCATCTTGACGAATAAAACTTCTCTTTCAATTGGTCGCAATTTCACAATGTGCATTATCATCTTTATACTTTGTTCTATTAAGTTTTTTCGAGTTGTTTGTTGATAGAATAAATGTATATCAAGAACAAAAGAAAATCTTCTTATCAATAGTGACAAGCAGAACAGTGTTGAAAAACATAAATCGAGGTGTGAAAATTATCTTTACATCAACAAGCAAAGAAAAGGTCATATGTTTATCTTTTACGTAGGAAAAAAAAACAGAGAAAAGTAAAATAAAACTATTAATATATTAACAATTTTGGATTTATATTACTTAAGAAGTCTATAAATAAGAACATTATTTTAATGAAATATCTAATATAAATAATTATAATGAAAAAAAAAAAAAAAATCAAGTATTTTTTATTTAAAGTTCTTTTCGAATAGCATCTTCTAAAACATTAATAGCAAAATCTGCATCTTCAATTGTAATACACATTGGTGGTTTTATACGAAAAACATTTCCAAAATTTCCACCTTTACCTAATAATAATCCATTATCTCGACAACGATTTAAAATTGCATTCATTTTTTCTACTGGAAATGGTTTACGTGATTCCTATTTAATTAAAAAACGATCAAGTAATTAAATGTTTCTATATGGAATCATTTTTTTTTGCTATTACTTTATCTGTAACCATTTCCATTCCAATAAGTAAACCTTTTCCACGAACATCACCAATAACATTAGGTAATTGATCACGTAATTTTGCTAAACTTTTTAATAAATGTGTTCCAACTCGAAGAGAATTTTCTTGTAATTTTTCATCTTTAATAACATCAAGTACAGCTGATGCAACAGCACAACCAATAGGATTTCCACCATATGTATTAAAATAATTTCCAACAGTTTTAGCTATTTCAGGTCGAGTTACAATAGCAGCAAAAGGAAATCCATTAGCTATTGCTTTAGCCATAACAACTAAAATAAAATAAATATTAAATAAATTTTTTTACTTTTTAAAATTTCATTTACCAATATCAGGTTTAGCTTCATGTGCTTGATAACCCCAAAAATGAGTTCCAGTACGACCAAATCCACTTTGAACCTACATAAGAAACATTCAGAAAAAAAAAAAAAGAATTTTCTTTCATTTTGAACTAACTTCATCAGCAATATATAATCCACCATTTTGTTGTACAAGTTCTGTTGCTCGTTTAACATAATTCTTTGGAAATTGCACTGAACCACCATATCCCTAATTAAATCAAATTTATTTGTTTTCTTTTTTTTTTTTCATTTGAACAAAAACAAAATTGAACTAAACCTGAATTGATTCAATAAACATTCCAGCTACTTTCTTTTTCGAAACTTCATAATTAAGTATTTCTTCTAATTGTTCAACATATCGATCTGATGCTTGACAATGATCTTTTTGACAATTACATGAACGAGTTGTTTGAATTGGTGAATCTCGACAATATTGACCACCCCATATACCACGATATGGATCAGGATTCATTGCAACTCGACTTCCAGTTAAATATGTTCGTTTAAATCTAATAAATAAAAAAGAACAAATTTTATAAAAAGGTAAAAATAAACAAAGTTTTATTTACCCTGTAATATTTGTTAAACATAAAGTCGATTGAATAACACCATGATAAGAATTTCTGTTTAGAAAAAAAAAAAATAAATAAAAATCTATTAAATGAATTCTTTTGTTTATTTTAACCTGAGTGTAATAACTTCATGCTGTTTAGTATATTCTTTAGCTAAATGTAATGCTAAATCATTTGCTTCTGAACCACTATTTACAAATAAACAGACCTATAAAAACAAGAACAAAAAATTCTTATTCCGATTGATTAGAATAATTTCTTACCGATAAATGTTTATCATCTTTAAAATGTTCTAGTAGTTTTTCAGCATAATCACGTACAGGATCTTGTAAATAATATGTTGATACATGCCAATATTTTTTCATTTGATTTGTTGCTGCTTCAATTAATCGTGGATGACAATGACCAACACCAACAGTAACTATACCAGCAAAAAAATCTAAATAACGTTTTCCATTTGTATCATAAATAAATTGACGTTCACCACGAGCAACATGTAAATGTTCTTTATATTGAAGAAAAGGAAATGAAAGATGTTGAGAAAAAAATTCATCAATAGATTTTCGATTTGTTGATGCTTGTCGAATTATCTATTTAGAAAAGATACTTTTGTTTTTTTTTTTAAATATTCACAAATAATTTCTAAATACTTGTTTAGAAGATGAATAAAATGATCGAAGCAACATTTTTCTTTAATATATGTTTTTATTTGAATAAAACATTAAAAAGAAAAGGTTATGGTATGTTGTGAAGAAAGAGAAAAGATAAGACAATTGATGTAAAAAGAAAGTAAACATTCAATGATGTTATTCGTTTTTTCTAACGAGGTTATATCAAGTCTACAGATTGATTTGAATTATTATTGAAATCAAAATATTTTTCAAATATTCGAATTTGTATGAAAGTAATGATAAGAAATTCGTATACTAGTTATCATTCGTTTCCCAGATTATATCAACACATAATTGATCTTAATGAATAAATGAACTTCGATAAATTTGATTCTTTTGCAATTATTGAATAAGAATGGATAAAACATATTTTGGTCGTCGGATGTACAAACTATTCATTGAAAAACATTATGTTTTGTATTACCGTATGTTTTTCCGTGTAGGTTAATGAATGACCAACAGAGAAAAACTATGATTTTATTATTCATCCATGTCGCTGCATACATGATTTCTTTTTTGTTCTTCTAATACTGTTTATCTTCTTCGGTAAAATGAATTATTTGACTTCATTTCTACTACTCACTCTTTCTCATCAGTGTCGTTAAGGATATTATTCGTCAATATTTCTTTTCTAAATATATCATTTAATCATTCAACTTCAATTTTATTACAAAAAATGTTTGCCTGTTACTAATTCATATATTTCATGCTCAAGCAAATGATAATTTTAATTTATCGCTTATTTTAATCACTAAAAAGTTTAACAATAATTAAAGCCAAAGAGATTGATTAGGAAGGCTTAGGTGAGTGAATTACACAGTAAAATCAATATGTAAACAAGTATAATTTAAAAAAAAAACAAGAATTTCGAAGTCTTCAAAGAAACAACAAGGATAAAAAGAGGTCAAATTGATTGAACTTGCAAGCAGTGTTTTAAGCCGAAAACTATCTTTGGGTTTCTTTTATGATTGCTGATCGTTTCTCATTAGAAAGAACAATATATTGACTGGAAGTTACCAGAAAAATCAGCAGACGTTCCGACCCGAAATATTACTTTCAAGTTCCATGAATTTCTAGTGTTTTTTTCTGGGAATCAGCCTGTGTACATTCATGAGAGCTGTGAAAATTTATTCAAGGCAATTTTCTAATTTAGATCTGCTTCAACAATCATACTTTTGGATGATGAATTAAAAAATGGAAGAAACAAATACAATGATGATCATAACATTATATTAAGACAATGATAAATCACGCCTTATTGGATCTCTTATAGTGTCGTATTCAACTGTTCAAATTAATCGTAATCTACTTCGTAGTGACTATCATTCGGAAAAACTAGCACTATCTCTATCAAATCTTTGTGTCATTGATCTTTGTCTAAGGCAGCATTGTTGTTAAGAAAAGAAAAGGACATCGATAGGATGACAAGAAGTGCGATGAAAAGCGAAAACGTCAAGTGATACTTACCTTCATTTCTAACTAGACTATCTCAAATTTACAGATCGACCTTAGTCATTATCTATATTGAATCATTTACAAATCTATAACTTCATATGAAACCTATGATGAGAACACTTTTAACTATTAGTCATTTCACGGTTGATTATATTATGTTTTGATTAAATTCCTTTATCAAAAAAACAAAACTTTAATAAATTTTTTCTAACGATCATAGAATAAAAAGGTAAATGTCAAATATAGTTAATGATAAATCTAATTCTGAAAATATATGTTACACACTTTTTTTTTGTTCGTTAAGAAAATAAGTTAAGGATACTAATTTATTTAAAGAGAATTAAGTGAAACAGATCTTAACTTCTAGAGAAATATCTTGATCAAATGAATGATATTCGTAACAGAATTATTTGAAATATATCTTAGAAAATATATACTTGGAAAGAATTAACGAGGGAACATATCCAACTATCAAATTTTGCCCATAGATAGGCCTTATAATCACTAGAAACTTCCCAAAGTTTAAGCTAGAATGAACGTATAATTATTGAAATATCAGCTTGTCATGAAAATGTCTCTATTTTGAAACACAGTTCAAAACAGGCGTTTCTTCAAAATGTGAATATCTCGATAAGAATGTGTTCGTTCTGGCTCAAACTTTGAGAAGTTTCTAGTGATTATAAGGCCTATCTATGGGCAAAATTTCAGTTTGAAATTCGATCATTCAGGTACTCAGAAGAATCTTATGCCAAAATCAAGTAAAAGACCCATAACTCGACAACAGAAGGTCGGAAAACCAAAGCATTCTAGGACATTTAATAAGTCACTGAGCTCTATTGTTTACGAACATGCTCGGTCCGAAAG
>CAJNSZ010001120.1:15362-35198 GCA_905329745.1 Rotaria sp. Silwood2 | reverse complement strand
TCTATATATTATTAAAGACGAGACGTTATACTATATATTGCCTTAGTAAAATATTCAATATTTATTGCTTTATTAAATTTTAAAAACTGTGATCAGAACTTTTGGTATACCCTAAGTAATATGAAAATGCGTTTTTCTAAATGACTCATCAGCAAAGGATTATGAATATACTTGACAAGTCTTTCAACAAGTGCATAAATGTTTTGCTAAATATTCTGCGTAAAAATTCGTCTCATGTTGACAAGAGTCGTACTCGCTTGATGAGCAGTTTCTCAAAATATACAGTTGTTTCTATTTTATTGATTACAATTGAGAAATTCATGCAAATAAATTTTTGATAGATATTAGGGTCGATAAATGCTTGGAGGATGAAACTTTGCAAGATGATCACACTTATACATGAAATACTTATTGTTAGTATTACATTACTTCAACAGTCGTAAGGAAAGAGAAATGAATGTACGTAGAATCAAATAGATAATCCCGTGCATCATGTTGTTCATATTCGCTGTTTGAACATTTCACCCCGCCAACCATTTAACGAAGATTTCGGCACGTTGATTTCAGCTTTTGATGGTCATCAAAATTTTGTTCAATAGATGCCTCATTCTCGAAGCAACAAAACCTATCGAATAAATGCGGAGACAAAAATTCGAACATCTAAACTAAAAATGAACTATCTATTTAAGTCCTCTTTTCAATTCTTACAAGAATAGTAATTTGAAGCCTGTTATTTTAACATATTACAAAAGAATTAATAGAAGAAAAACACCTTTTATATGTCTCTAACTAAAGAGAAGGCTTTTTTCAGTTCCAGATGCCATATGATGAGTTATTTGAGAAATATGGCATTTGATAAATAATTTATTTGCTTGATAAACTATAAAATCAATTTTTGAAAAAATTTTCAAAGACTTAAAACAAAAACTTCGTCATAACAAGTTACCCACACCCTAGTTGATAGATATCAACAGAGATGAGAAGATCAGTGACAATTTATACTCTGCGAATGACGAATAACTTCGAGTCGTACGAAGATTATCAGCTGCGGATAGATTGTCATCAAGACAGTAAACTTCTTTTCATCCTATATCTACTGTGGTCATGAAGAACCAGGTGAATCGTGAGTTATTCGAGTGACTTTCTAGTTCAGACTATCTTTCAGGATTAAATCAACCTTTATTGACGTGAAAAAATCATCTCTAAAAATGCATGATACTACAATTGGGATCTGTTATTTCATGGGGGCAATAATCAGGTATGTCAAAAATGCCTTTTGGCAAAAGATCAGCATTATCAGAATAAAATGAAAAATCGAAATGCACAATATCCAACCATCCAAGGCGACACGGTACACCTGTTTCGACTGAGGTTAACCACGAAAATGTTGCAACATCGGGTATAGCTTTTGTCCATGAATGACATGCATGTTCCATCACCGAAACAATTCCATCGTAAGTAGTCTCATTACCAATTTGTAACCAATCTATGTAGAAAAACAAAAAATGTACCATTTTACGAGTAGATATGTCATTAGAATCTTTATAGTGTGCCGAAGATGTGTCATGAAACGATGTTTCTTCGATTTGGATTCTTGAAAACTGTATCGTTTTTTTGTTCTCATAGAAACTGCATACTCAGTTAACTGTAAAGTTCTCTACACCGTTATACGTGTGTTATATTTCTTTGATGGCAATTGGGAAAGATATGGAAATACGCAAGGATGATGTTCACCAGATTTATCTTGCACATATAGCTATCCTTGATTATTCTATTTATGATATTTTCTATTTAAGCTATTTAAGAAGGTTCGTCTTGCTCGCCAAAGATAACATTCGTTAGAAATCGTTCTGCTATTAAATAATTGGGAGGAATATTATCCAAATAAAAGACTACTGCTTGTCTTTCGGTTTTGACTTTTTTGATGCCTCTCAGTCAAATATGGCTAGTTTTCAAGATTCTCTCCTTTGTATTTTGTCTAATGCAATGTATCGTTATATATTCTATCATCTATGTAGTTATTATTACCTGGTCTTGGTGGAGTTACACCGGTCTGTTCTGGATCGATGCAACACGTTCGATTTGCACGTTCTAATCGCCAAACGGTATCTTCAATATGAAATATCGTATATGTGTAGGAGTCGTCTCGCATTAAGTTCATCACTTGTGCTTGCCGTCTCCAATCATAAAAGATTTGTGCACCTGCTGTTTGATTATTATATAGACTATACGAACTGCCACTTGTCATCCAAACTAAAGGCCATCGTGGTGGTGAAGGCGATGGGAACCGAATAGCAACAACACCAGTGTGTAATGTAAAGAGAAAAACAAGGAACAACTTACAGCACATGTCAACAGTTTTGAAAGTAATGATAGAGAATCTTTTGCTTATCTATCTGCAAAGAATGTTGATAGCAGATAAAGAAAAAAACGGTGTGAATTGACTGATTCACTTTGATATCTTATTGCTCTTATAACTGTGTAATTGCTTTTTCATAATATCGAGCTGTGGTAGTTCTTGATGCAAGAAGAGTTGATTCAGTTTCAATATTAGTATTTTTATATAATTTATTTTACTATGAAATGATCTTATTAGTAATACTTCTGATCAATATAATTAATTAGTGAAAATCGTAACGATGATCTTTATAAGCCAAGCTTGAATTACGGTTTCTAATTAGAAGACTCTATAGGAATCCAAATCCTATTAGAGATTTTGTTAGAACAGTACATAGTATCTATAGGTAAAATATCATTGAAATTGAAAGGGCATAGCTAAGAAGATTCCCTTGTTGGTGAAAATACCGGAGCTGTCGATTGAATTTCTGTGAAACTGACAAAACAACACTTAATTCATCGGATAATCTGAATCAATCGAATCCAGCAATTCTTCTTACGTTAATATAGCTTAGAAAAACAACTGATTTTTTTCTTTAGCGAGAAGAAATGCTTCGGACGCTTCTAAATATTTTCTAATATTCTCATTTTCAAATAACACACCTCAAAATAAAAATGATAGTTACATTTACAATAAACAAGCATCTTGTGATGATATCAGTGTAAATACTGAACAAAAATATGTTCTCAACCAATTATTTGACACAATATTGTTGGTGATATTCATTTGTCTCTCTTTGGTAAATATGCACTTTCAACTTACAAGAATTTCGTTTAAGATTATTAAATTCCCATCCAATAATTTACGAGCCAAACAGATTACAGTTGAGGAAAAAAAGTTTGATTTTCTTTCAAATCTTATATATTCTGTCGTTGAAAATAATTTTTTAAAATATTTAATTGTCACGCATCCTTCAAAGTTTTTGCCATGAATCACACAACTAAGATTCAATCCAAAACGAATAAAAATCTTATTTTATATATGTATCCATTGTTTTTAAAATGGACTAAATTTTGTTCGATTAATTTGTGACTCTGCGAATAATGTCATTTTTTTTTTGTACACAGCAAAGGATGGGGGCGTATAAGGGTCATTTTTGGGCCCTCGCTAATTTTGGTTGGTTCATGATCTACTAGATGTAGAATTTCACGAGGAATCGTTTCGTATCAAAATAAAGTTGTTTCAGAAGAGTCTAGATGGAATTTTGTTGAAAATACTAACATATATTTTGTACCATAAANAAAAAAAGTTTGATTTTCTTTCAAATCTTATATATTCTGTCGTTGAAAATAATTTTTTAAAATATTTAATTGTCACGCATCTTTCAAAGTTTTTGCTATGAATCACATAGCTAAGATTCAATCCAAAACGAATAAAAATCTTATTTTATATATGTATCCGTTGTTTTTAAAATGGACTAAATTTTGTTCGATTAATTTGTGACTCTGCGAATAATGTCATTTTTTTTTTGTACACAGCAAATTTCTTCTCTCATTTCATCAATGAAAGAATTTCATACGTAATAATTCAAAACATTCAGATCAAGCTTGTTGGATAGCTATCTATAATTGTTTATAAAATATATAAAATTTTCCTCACAGAATGCCAATAATTCCTGATGTATACATAAAATGGCATTATTTTTAAAACACCCTTTAAGTGATAAGAAGAAAAAAAACCATACGGAAATTAGCTTATTGTTCTTATGTAAATAATTAGAAAAAATATTAAAAATATAAAAATAACTTTCTGGTCAATATGACATTCATTTCAATCTTTTTACTCATGTTAGTTAATTTAATAAATATACAAACATCTGAAAATGATATATTAAATTACTGTTCTCGACAAGTTGGAGGAAACTTCAAGCAAAATCAGACTATGGCATGAGTAAAATCTTTGTTTGCAAATAAAACAATGAATTCATATTGGTATCTCTTTTGAAACTTTTCTGTGCATATCTAAGAGATGAAATAAAACAATATTTGATAGCTAAAATGAAAAAGTAAGATCATTTTATTTTAAATAAAAGTATATTTTCAAAAGGATTCAATTAATAATCATGAATTGAAATATATATTTATTGACAATATAAGACTTTATTTTTTATACTTCTCTACACAATAAAACTACAGAAAAAAATCAAAGATAATTCATAAGATAAATAGTAGTGTTTCATTGACATATTATTTGTTTACTAATGATGCTTACACATTCTGTTTCATATAAATCGTTTGATCTCAGCATGCATCAAACAAAATGTTGTTTCTTTTTTCTGTTACTATGTAAGTTTCTTCATTCATTGATCCGGAAGAGTAATGAATGAATTCATCTCTCTTTTCTTTTTTTGCACCTTACACTGTTGTAACAACAAAATTTTTATTGCTTAAATATTCATCTTATTTCTGACTCTTTTTAATTTGATTGTATTTGCCATTCAACCTGATCTATTTCTCTCTCGCATTCTCCTAGATGAATAATATGTCTCAACAGGTGAAAAGTCTACAATATTCTATGAGAGAAGAAGAGGGGTGCCTCTAACACATACATTGAAAAGAGAATAAGAGAACGAACAAACAAATTGAAGAATGTAAAAGAATAAAAACAAAATCTCTTCGATTGGTTAAAATAAACGAGAAAAAATCCACATCATCACCGCCAATCACATTGACGTTTTCTTTCTTATTCACACATCATATAGGTGTTACAAATCAATGTGTCGATAAGTTTATTACATATATATATATATATATTTACATACACAAAAGAATGCCACGTCCAGGAAAATCTTCCTATTCAGATGAAAAACCTCCGTATTCATATATAGCACTAACAGCAATGGCTATTCAACAAAGTCCAGAAAAAATGTTACCACTTAGTGACATTTATAAAGTAAAATAAACAAACAATAAAATATTCATTTTTTTTTTGTAAAATTTAGTTTATAACTGATCGATTTCCATATTATCGTACAAATACTCAAAAATGGCAAAATTCTTTACGGCATAATTTATCATTTAATGATTGTTTTGTTAAAATTCCACGTCGTATTGATCGTCCTGGTAAAGGTAATTTTTGGGCATTACATAGCAAGTACGTAAGTCATAAAATTCAATTGATCTTTGTCATGGTCTATCAATTGTTTGATCATTAACTAATTCTCATTCGATAAAAGAAAAAGAATCACAGCATGAGTTTGAATTGCTAAATAGATGGATTTATTTACATACATTTGCACCCATAGCAATTAGATGAAAAGAAATTACTTTTGAACACGTGTATGTTTTGCAAATAGTTTTCATTGTTGAATGATTAATCAATATGAATGTGCAACTGAGTGAAAAAAGTTCAAGGTTTTAATCTTTAATAGATTTTATGGGAGAAAAAAAAAAACACCGATAAAATTCAATTGTTTTATTACTATACTGATTTATATAAAATCATACAAGAATAGAATATGTTAAAGATCGATATTGATTGTAGTGATGTATCACCCTCTCAAATAATATTTTTCTGGTTACGTCACTAATTATTAGACATCGATTTGTATTAGTAAAATATTCCTCTAAAACGTCCGGTCAACTTTTGCAGCAATGTTCTAATTGACCTTCTTGGGTCCTCGATTCTATTTCTGGTAAAACCGTTGATTGTTCCGGAAGGATAATCTGTTTTGTTCTTGTTAGTCAGATCGCTGATATTTGTTAGGAGTTGAATGGAGGGTGTGAACAAAGAGCGAAGCCCATTGTGAATCCGGCTCCTCTCTCAGAACCTGTTTTAATCGGATTAATTGAAGATCGATATTTTCCGAAGTTTTAGATTGTAGAAATATTAATTTATTCATGTTGAAGAAAATTATAAGATGCAATCAATATTGAGTATCATTATTTTCATTCTGACCATGCCGCTGTTTTTTAATTTTTTTTTGTTTTTGATAAAATATGACAATAACAAGAAAGAAAATTGAATAAAACAGAAGCCGTTATTGAAAACATAGAAGTGTGAAAGTACATCTTGTCAAACACTTAACGAATAGCATCTCTTTTCACCTGTTTTCTCTTATATTATAAATATAGTATCGTTCAATGAGCATAGAAAAGCGATAAAAAAAACGATCTCTCTATTTTTTTTTTTGTTTTTTCGTTTGATCTCAGCGGTACATTGTATATAGGTTGTTTGTTAAGTAGCATCTATTACAATCAAGTTTAAGTGAATAAGACTATAATGAGAAATTTGTTTGTTATATTCATTTAAAGGTGTAGTGATATGTTTGAAAATGGCAGTTATTTACGACGACGAAAACGTTTTAAATTATCAAAACAAGAACAAATAAAATTAGATGAAGAGGAAGAAGAAGAAGAAGAAGAAGAAGAAAAATCTATGATGATTAAAAAGCCAATAACAAAAACATCATTTCTTATTGATAATCTTCTTGCAAATGATACAAATACAAATACAAGTTTTACAACATCATCATCATCTGAAACAAATAATAGTACATTACATCAATTACATTATACAACTGATTTCGAACTTCTACGTAAATTGACACTATTTAATGATGTTAAAGGACATCATCATACTCTATCTCAACAATTTTATTGGTAAAAAATAAAAAGACAAAAAAAAAAGAATAAAAGAAACTTGAATTTAGTATAATTATTTTTTTTCTCTTCATGTTGTTAACTTGACACATCATCAATTTTTTTTTTGGTGTTAAAGAAAATGCAGGCATGCTTCATTTACGTCTAATGACTTCTCATAAGATATAAGTATATATTTCTTTTTCTTCTTCTTCTTCTTTTTTTTTTGTTCATAACATTTGGTGTATGTATGATGAAGTTGTCACAAGAAAAAAAAATTGAATAGCTGTCAGGACCTGAAAGACATGACTTGATTGGAATACAGATGATGATGATGATGGATGAACACAAAAAAAATTTATATATATATATATAAAGTATTATAATCACCTGAGAATATATTCAAGCATTTTTCTTTGTCATCTTGTCTTGTCATTATCATTATAGAGCGTTCGATGGCGGATGAAATCAAAGAGAAATGAATAAAATTATCTCTCAAGAGAGAATTAAAAGATTTTTCATCTATTCGAAGCTTCAAAAAGAAGAAGAGAAAAAAAAACATGATTCTCTTTGTTTTAAATTGCTTTTTTCCTTTTCCGTATTTGTAGTTCCGATCTGTAAATTAATGTAATAATATATTATTGTATGTGTATGAACTAATTAATCTTATAATCAAAGATTACAGGAAATTAAGACGAATTTGTTTTATGAATATTTTGAAATTGATGTTTTGTATATTCCATGCAACATAAAGAAAATCAATCTTTACGTAAATATGATATAATGAAGATCTTGAAGTTTTTATATGATTATCAACTCTTTGTATTATTGAATTTAAATGATAAGCTCTATATGAGACGATAAAAAAGGATTAGATTATAGTTTCCATAGCTAGAGCCATCTTCGTTCGCGTTTTCTTTCTTCTATTACATTTTGGTATATCGCTCATTGTCTCGGAGTTTTAAAAAGCTTTTACTTCTTTCAACAGTAACGTCGTATGAACCAATGAGTAGTATACCTTTAGAAGTGGCGATCATTGTAGTGAGTTTGAATATATGATAATGATAATCTACAATTACATTATTTGAATAATGTCATAGTAATCTTTTTGCGATAGAAATAGTGTTAATCAGAATAATATAGATCACTCAAAAACTGGAACGTTTCGATGTGATTCAAATCAGACGAAAATCAATTGCCAATAGTTGTTTTGCGATCGGTATGGAATATAAAATCTCTAAAATCAAAATACTACTATTTATGGCCACATATCATTCATAGAAGTACACTGATATATATATATCAATATACGAAAAAAAAATTTTTTAACCTGTATTGAAAATATTATCATATTGGAAAAGAACAATCTATAGCGGTGCGGCTTATGAAAGAAAAGCAATCCATGTACTCATTATTGTCTCAAAATGTTCATCAGTTAACTATCATCATCAGGATACATAAGCTACCCTCTTGCAAAATCCGCTAATCTTTCTGTTTGATTTTTCATAGATATAGGGTATGGGTAAAGAAAAGAAACATACTCTCTGTGAAAATCTGGATTCAAGTCTGACTTTTGGGCTAAAAGCAAACTCATAGGATTTTCATTGAAATAATCATAGGATAGATGAAATTGTTCTTTTTGGATTAACATAAAAGCGACGTGTCTAGTTTGTTCCATTCAAGAGCTATAAGAGTTTCATAGAGATACTCGATTAGATCAGTTCAGAAAGGTCACAGTGAAACTCAATTTGATTAATTACTTCAGTCTTGACTTTTTTCGAAGTAATCCAAAAGCAGCAAGTGATTAGCTTTTGTTGTTCGAGAGATATTTAAAAAAAAATATGCATGTTCACTATGTGTTGACAGTGATTGTAGATTAAACCTATTGTACAAAAAAAAAGTCAATGTTCATCACAATATTTAGTTAAACAATGTTTCTTTTTAAAGAATTTCTCAATTATTTAAACAAAGCAGCTAAAGATTTTAGCGCAAATATCTTGACAACACTCATTGTTCAAAATTAGTGGATTATTAAATGAGAATAGGCTTGTTAATCAAAATCTTTTATTATACAAATAATAACTAAGACAAAAGAAAAACCATGATTAACGAAACCAATTTGATAGTCCAGGTCGATGAATTGTTGTAGCATTTTCTTTATTAGTCACTGACATCATACGTTTTTCATCTTTAGCAAGTTCATCAAATGGCATTCGACCACGCCATACATCAGGATATTCAAATGTTTCATTTTTCTACAAAAATATTTCAACAAAAGAAATAAAAGAAAAAGAAAAATTTCTTTTTTTTTTTTTTACCAAGAATACATAAGCAAATTTTCGATCTGGATCAGGATCAATTATTTCTGATGAAACTGGATGACGATTTTCTTTGCCTACAAAAAACAAAATCACTAGTAAATATTAAATAAAATATTATATTATTAATACCTTGTTGAATAATCGTTGTTACATCAAGTACATCAATTTTATAAATCTTTTCTAAATATTGTTTTACATCGTTTTTAGTCATTCTAAAAAGTATTTAAATATATATAATATTAGTAAATAAAAATATACTAATTTCATACTCAATATGACATTCAAATCGAACAACATTTGGTCTTAATGGACGATTTTCTTCGGATCTCATAATTCTCATCCAAAATTGAGGAAAAAAAATTCGATGTTTTGGATCACCAGGTTGCCATTTTGGATATCGAGGTGTCATTGATTTATAAAGATATTGACTAAATTAAATAAATATTATATAGATATGAAATATAATTTTTCTTACAGATATGCTGGTAAACGCATTTGAATTGAGTATTATTTCAACTAAGATGAAAAAAATCAGAAGAAAAACCAATAAGTGCAAATAGACTTGACTACTATAGAGTCCATCTTATACGCATAGTGAGCACACACAATAGGGTGTTAGCAATGGTAGTTGTCGCTAGTTGATGATTAATTTTTGTTAACATGTTTAATTTTAGATAGAATAAGGATAGTTATGAACACACATTCTATTTTAATAGCACTATAGTACTTAAGCCACTAATAGCTGACAAATTCAAATATATTATCACTAAATAGTAATTTAATGTTAAGGTTCTTTCATAAATGACATGAGTTTTTATGTTTCATCTCATTTTTTTTCAAAAACTTTGAGTATTCTTTGCTTGAAAAGCATGTTGTTTTTTTCGATTGAACACTTCAAGGGCTGAATTGTAGCCATGGCTTATTTTTGTTTGAAAGAGCATGTAAAGATATAGGGAATGATAGTGCCTCATTTTTGTTAGTTTTTCAATACATTGAACTTTTCAATTTTTTTTGTACCATTAAATAGTAAGAGTTTGATATTGACAAAAAATACACCATAATGATGAAAATTTTCAGACACCGACAAAACTTAATTCACAGTGCGCGTTAATCGATTTTTCCCTGGCGTTTTTCTTCATTAGGACTATTCAGTGTATCCTGTAACTTTCAGCTAAAATTTGTTGAAAAACTAGAAATATGTTTCGCGTTCTCTTGTTGCATGTTACAGTCTTTCGTTCTAGTCAACATTGAACATCTGAAACTAGCTTTTTTTCAACATTTTCTCTATCAACATGAATTATGAATAGTCCTTTACTAAGAGGAGAAATATTGTAACAGACTTAATGAAAAAAAACGAAGGAGGGCGGGGGGTGGAATATCAATTGGTACACACGATATTCCAGACTTTTCATGAAAAGTGATGACCGGGGACAAAGTGGAGTAGCACGACAAAGGTTGCCCTACTATCCCTCGAGGGCTCAGTAAATCTTGAAACAAGTTATATGAAAAAAAAAGCAAAAGATTCTTAGAGATTGTCTGGGCATCCTTCATCGATATGATCACAAGTAACGCTCATCGACAGTCGATTTACTTCATCGTAGAGTGGCGTAATCACAGTTGCACTAAAATTTGAACCAATTTTGCAATATTTTAGGTTGCTCGTGCTCTGTCTTTAGTTCCTGACCAATGAGCTAACACGAGTAGCCAAAAATAGGTCTGAACGACCACGAAAATGCTTAAAGTCTCCAAAACGATAGTAAGATTGACGACATCCATAGTAGAAATGACCAAATATGTGTTTTTTTATGGATATATCCATGGGTCTCGCCAGAATCATTCGACAACTACGTCTAAATTCTATGAAACTTTCAGAATTCGTAGAGCTTTTTTGCGCTGATCATGTTGGTTATAAAATCTTTATATTTGACCTCAGCAGTCAAGTAATGAACATGAATTTGTGTAACAACCAAAATATGTAAAGAACATACAGATGTAAAAATAATGAGACTCATGAAATGAGTATGACTTTATAACAAGAAACGGAAGTAATGAAAATTAATAAACGATTTTTATATTATGAAATAAGCTAAAGTATCTAATGCATCAGTTGCAAAAATAGAAAAACTATTTAGATATTTTTATTTGTTTTTTCCATTTGTTATGTTCTGTTTTATTTAATGCACTAATAGATACACTAAATCAAATTATCATCTCTATTACAGATCCTAAAAAGACTTCTTAATAGATTCTAGACTTGATAGTTATTCTTTCGTTATATATCACTTTTAAAGGATTTTTGGTATAAAAAATAAAATTCTTGTCAGATGGAGGTAAACACATATGTGAAAGGTTTTATTTACCAAGTTTATCAATGAACGCTAGTCTCAAATGCTGAAATATTCAATGTTGTATGATGAAATATTAAGAATATTAAAAACGTATGACAAAGGACTTGCAAAATGAACGAATAAGAAAATACGATAAAAATGATATAAGAGAAAAGTAATTCTGAGATTTTTTTAAATGTTAGTTTTTCTTGTTTGTTTAAAAGTGACATCATGATTAATATTTCTTATCACAATGAATCTGTAATTATAAATAATGATAATTTATTTTGTTTTTGTTATTAACCCTTTGGGGACGGGCGTGGTATATATATACCACCTGGGATATTTCTCAAAATTTGGGGATGATATATTTCAAATCAATCAGAAGTGAGTGGAAATAGCCTGTAAAGTAATTTTTCTGTGTTGATACAGTAAATTATCAGTATTTCGAAAGTGTCGAAAATATCCACACAGTGTATTTAGTAGCTTATNCGACTCAGTTTTTAACGCTGATTCCGAATTTGATATTAGTTTTGAACCAAATCGTAGCTTTCTAACAAAACATCCCCTGAAAAAGGTCTCAAAATGCAGAAAAGCTGCATGCAAAAAAGCAAATTGCCTAGATATGTCTCAGTTGATAAAAAACAAAGTGAATATACCTCTTCACTTTTTGAAGTACACATAACACTCGGATTTAAATTCGAGATTTTCGCATTTATTTCGTTTTTAATAACAGCATACGTTCTTTGTTGTCTTCTCAGAACATTAATAGCGTATTAAAATTTACGTAATGTGCATAGTCCTGATTCAAAAGCGATTAATCAATTAATAGACTTCTCTTGTAAGAATTAAATGCAATTGAAACATTTAAATTACAATAAAAATATACGATTAAATTTTTTTCGCCGTTGATTGATCAAAAGTATATTCAAATGTTTTTTATGAATTAGAATAAATCCTGCCTTTGTAATAATGTTTAATCAATTGATATTTGCTTTTGTTTTTTTTTTCTAGTTCAAAACAAACAAAAAGATTTACAAACTATTAGAAAAAGTAAGTTAAAATAATTATTTTTGTTTGTCTTTTTTTATTTTAATAATCAAAAAAAAAAAAGAGATTGTCATAAATTGCATGGAGAGTTTTTATAGTATGTAAAAGATGGCACAATAATAGACAGTAGTACTAACATACAAAAAGTTAGTACAAAAACAAAAAGACGAAAATCACTTATCGATACAAGAGATGAAAGAAATAAGGTACCATATGAAGATTAAATGTGCTTTGCAATGCTCTTGTTGCATTTTTCTTTGCTCGATGTGCTCATTGTTGTATCGTCTATAGAGCTAAACAAACTTTTTCTTGTTTTTTTTTTTTTTGTTCGTCTAGGCAACAAATCCATTAATTGGACAAGTTCAAAATAAAACTGAAAAACTTCATACAGCTGTAAGTTAATATTTTTTTGCTGTTTTTTTTTTCGACTTTGTTTTTTTTTTCGTTACTTAGATTAATAAAGCTGGCCAACGTGTTGCTAGTGAAGCATCATCAGTAAGAAATAATTTAACATCATTCGATGTAAGTTAAAATAATAATTATAAAATAATTATTTTTGTTTATTATAATTAGATTAATGATGTTATTAAACGAGTACATAGTTCTAAAATTCATGATTCTGTAAGTTATTTAAATTAAAAATTGTATTTTTTCAAAGTTTTCTTTTTTTATATTTTAAGGTTGCATTAAATGCCGCTCGTGACATAAAATCCATTCATCAAGTAAAATTTTTGCTTTTTATTTAGTTTTCTTTAAATTGATTTATTTTAGTCAAGTTCACCTGATTTACTCAATGAAAAGTAAATAATTAATATTAATTTTAACATTTGATGCAGAACTAGTTAGACTGATGTCAGTCGGTATTCCTCTTTTGAATTACATATAATTCATTTTTTTTTGTTACAAGTTTATAAATGAAAATGACGCCATAGAAAAGAATAGGTATCCTCAAAATGATTGTGCATTTTTATATAATGATATATATACAAAACTTCATTCTCTTGTTGAACTTAAGATCAACAGGAGTTGTATTTAGATCAATAGAGTAGTAATATTGATTTTTCGTAACGTTATCTATAATGAATGTGAAATATTTTTTATCAGCTAAAATAACTCCATGAAACTACTAACAGCCTAGAAGGATTCGTTTCTTCTTTGTCGCTGAATTATAATTGATTTACTGGATTTTCGATGCGTTTGCAAGTAGTTTCGAAAAGATCAAGTGACAGAAGTTTGATTTAAAATTTTGTCTGTCGATAAGTTTACTAATTCATAGAATACTTTGAAAGTTTTAGCCGAAAAGAATGTTTCTTTATCAACATATTAGATTTTCTACAAAAATTTATATTTAATAAATCAATATAAAAATTGCAAGTATTTCTCTTTCTTCGCCTGCTTTTCTCTATATAAACGTATAAAAAATTAAGTTATATCCTATCCATGACGGGTCATTAAGAATTTGGACAAATTCAACGTCCAAAAATATGACCAAGTTTCTGTTATATTAGAAGGAAGTATCTTATTCCATCAATGTAATCATTGGACATACTTTAGCACAGAAAACTCCATCGAAGAATATAACATTTGTTAATTTTTAAAAGAAAAATTTCTTCCGAAAAAAGTTTAAGATGACGATCGCCTCGCATATTTTTTATGGAAAATTTTCTTTTAGGGGCTTCACTTCTTTTATCTGTTGATAAAAAAAAAGTTTTTTTTGCTAAAGCACCTAATCTATCAAAGAAAAATAGTGTCCAATTAATCTTGTATCACATTTTTTTTATCATAAATAAATAGTCTTAGGTCTATTCCTTATGCACGAATGCATTCAAAAGAAGATATATTCTCTTCTGAACCACAATTAATTAATGATGATCAAATATTATCTTCATCATCGGATTCATCACCTTCATCAACACCTGAACTTGAACGACATAGAAGTAATCCATTAATAAATCTTGAGACTGATGATGATGTATGATTAAATTTTTTTTTTTCTTTTGTCTATAGAAAAATTTTTCTTTTCTATTTTGATAAATTAGAATCCATTATTGCCAGCTCCTGTTATTCTAAATGTAATTAATACTTCTTCGACACCACCAATTCAACGTTCAACTCCTCAAATAGATTCCAAAATAAAACAATTACAATATGAACTTCAATATAAAGTTCAAACATTTGATAGTAAACGTATTGATCCTCGAAATGAATATGGACAACAAAAAGAAATAAAAAAACTTGTTGAACAATTTGATCCACTTGATGACCCATATTATTCAAATAAAATAAAGAAAAATTCAAATGAATATGTTTCTTCAATGGCTGTTACATTTCGTTTTGATGATAAATTATTATCAAATACGTCTGATCGTCATCCATCTGTTTATGAAGCAATACCAACAAATTGTGTTAATAATGTTCTACAAAATATACAAACAACATATGGTACAGCAAGTCGAACCAATTTACGATCAACTTATTCTATGCAAACAAAATCCCAAGAAAATAATTTAAATCATTTTTCTCCAGCATCAACTGCACCTGCTAGATTATTTCCAATAAAAACATATACAAGTATTACAGATGATGCAGCATTAAATTTTGATCCATTAGCACCATCAAATGAAAAAACTTTAAATCCTAATATTCCATCATCATCACAGACAAATGGATCGAATTTAATTGATTTTAATTAATAGTTTTTTCTTATTTACGCATTTCTGTTGTCTTTTTTTTCTTTGTACTTCTATTGTCTTTCATAATATTATTTGTCATTTTTTCATTGTGTACTATCGATTTGTGCTTGAGAATGGTGATGACGAACGAAGAGTTTATACAATTATTATTATTATTATTTTTTTTTTGTCTTTATTAATTTTGTGAATATGTTAGTCGATGTACAAGAAAAATACTATTGATATCTTATCATTTACTTGTATACCAATATTTCTTTTATTTCAGACTTGTGGTTTCTTCTATTTCATGTCATTTCAAACACGTCAAATAGAAGAAGAAGAAAAAAACAATAAGAACAAGCAATGGATGATTCAATGATTAATTCAATTTTATTACCATCTTCAATTCATCTTGAAAATCTTGAAAAATTAATTAAAAATCTCGAAAAACAAACATTCAATGTAGATAATTTTGAAAATATATTAAATAATGATAATAAACAAGAAATAATAACTAAATCATTTTCATCTCTTTCATCAAGTACAATACCTATTGATGATATAACAGATGAAAATTTTCTCATTAAAAGTATCTCACTTACAAATGATGCTACAATAACTGATCATAATCATGAAAGTTTTTCTATGGATAGTCTTTCAACTCAACGTGATTTATTTAGTAATGATGATTTCAAAAAACAAAAAATATCAGCAACTAATGATCAAAGTTTATGCAATGATCAAGATAGTGGATTTACATGGGATGATCAATATGATACACAAACTAATTATTGTATGACTTTTAATATTGATAAACCTGAAGAAATCGATTCAAAATTAGAAAAATCTTCTAAATTTGAACAACAAACAACTAATCAAAAAGAGAATTCTACATATTCTGATGATAATATACTTTCAAATGTTGTTAACAATATGAATGATTGGTCTATGCAGTCAGATTTAAATACTCTTGAACAATCAATTAATCAATCACAACAAATTCATTCTCAATTTAATCTTCCTTTATCTTCAGATCAACAACAAAACTTGAATAATAATAATTCATCTGGATCATCAACATCATGGCGTCAAATGAAACAAAATCAACGAACAACAACAGATATTGAAACACGAGAAACTCGACCACTCTCACCAATAAGTCTCTATAAAATTTTTCAGCAAAAATCTAATATGATTACATCATCATCTCGAAGTGCTTTTCAATTATATCGACAACAAAATGATTTTCTTGATTCAAATCATATTAATAAAACCGTAACAGAAAAATCAAAACTATCACAATGTTATCCAACTATAGATCAAGCTATTCAAACATCTATTCAAGTTGATTCTTCATCGAACAGTCAATGTCAAACAACATCCGTCATAGGTACATTAACAAAAAAAAAAAAGCCATGAAAATGAATTTTTTTTTTCTTAGAATCTAAATGTAAATCATATGATAATCTTACTGTACCATTTTCAATTTCATCATTGTCTATTCATAAATCTTTGCCTGATCTTTCGTTTATCTCACAATATTCAAAAGAATTACCTCGATCTCATACAACATCACCATTAATACGAACTTCTGCATTATCTATTAATGTTGCTCGTACAACATCATCTCCAACATTAATTCAACAACAAAAACATGATTCAGATCGACCTCGTACACTTAAATCAATTAAACGATATAAAAATAGTAAACATTCTACTGAACCTATAGGCGTTTTTTATAGTCCACAATTACGTAAAACTTTTGCTGCTGTACCTGCATCAGCAGTTATTAATGGATCAAATACATTATCAACAGTAATCAAAATGAAATTACCATCGTCTTCATCATTTCAATCAGAACAACAACAAATATTAAATCTTAAATCTTGTCTAAAATATCAATCGAGAGCTAATTCTTGTGATATTCAATCAACATTTCAAGATAAAAAATTACCAATATCATCATATTCTATTCCTAGATTAGCTAATAACAAAGTAAGAATAGATAAATAATCATAATCATACCAATAGAACTTTATTCCAATATAGAAAATGTTTCTTTGTGTGTGAATCAATATTTAATTTTGGATATTAACACGACAAGTTACAGGAGGATATGGATTCAAGAGAATATTAACTAATTAATAAAAGAAATATTCATTATTTGGCAGTTTAACGAGGTTTCTATTGCTTTTTTAAAATACTAATCAAGATTCACATTAACATTTTGTCATTATATCTTATGTTCATGTGACTATAATTAACTAGATTTGCTTTTTTTTATTTTCTTTTATCTTTCATTAACATGACTAATGTTTACAATGAATTTTATTTTTTATTTTCTAGGATTCAAATATTCCTTCATTAAATCAACATTATTCAAAAATTGATACATTTAAATCTTCTGATATTGTTTATTCAACAAATATTTATTCAGATAATTGTTCGAATAATTTCAATATTTATCAACGACAAAATTCATCTCGTGAACATCATTCTGAACATGATCTTCCATTATTAATTCAACAAGAAAATCAAACAAAAAAAAGTGTTAGTTTTTCTGAAAATATTTCTAAACATCTTATATCATCTTGTAATTCAACGATTACATTTAATGAAAATAAAGAAAGATTAACGAAAAGAACAATCATACGTCATGATGAAATGCGTCGATGTCAAAGTAAGTTATTTGAGTAGGGTCATCTCATTTATTTTATTTATTTGATTCAAAAGAAGAAACTTAATCCAAACGAGATAATGATGATATATATTGCCATTCGTTATTCATATCTTCAATACTAATCCGATACGATAAGGTTTTGTTGTTTTTATTTTATAGCTGACATTATTCATATTGATCCTGTTCTTCATCTACATTCGCTAACTGATAGTCCACCAAATGAATTTTGTTTACAACAAGATGAAGATAATCAAATTTTAATGGAAAATTCTCATATTAATATTATTTCAAATCTTGATGAAGTTGAAACAATAAATACAATTGTTCCATCTTCTCCTCTTAATTCATCAAAGATTAATTCAATTGAAAAAGAAATTCATTTATCTAATCAATCATTTATTTCACAGAATAAATCAATACTTGATGGTATAGATAAAATATCTTTTATTCTAAATCAATACTTTTTTTTTGTTTGTTTAGATATTTTAGAAAGAATTATTGATATAATAAAACGTTTATTTGAAATAAAACAATCTGATAAAGTATAAAAATAAAATTATCAAAATGAAAATTTTTCGATTTGTTTTTTTCTTAAATAGTTATTCTTTCTCAATAATGAAAATAATTTACAATTAGATTCTTTACTTAAAACTGATTTTTGTACAGTTATTCAAAATATTCTTGAACATGGTCGAAAAGATTTTAAAAAAATAACCTTATGGAAAATTATTGAACTATCAATTAGTTCAAATAGTTCATCTTCATTTTCTTCAAGACAAGTTCCTGAAGTTTATTATGAAGCTAAACAAATTGCACATAATGTTTCATCGCATTGGTTATATAGATTTCAAGCATTTATCTTCGTATTATTAAAGTTCGTTTGTCTTTTATTTTTATTTATTTTTATGTATAACAAGGTTGAGAGAGTTCAAATCATAACTGGAATTCGAAAGTTAATAATTGAACACAAAAAAAAAAATGAGTTTTAGAAAAAAAATTTATGTTTTTCTGCATGAAGAAAATTTAACCATTGATCTTACAAAATAACTTGACTCGACTTGAAACTTTGTACAGAGACAAGCGTAAGACGAGAATAGTTTATTATGAAAGTTTCAAGTCTTTTGATAGTCCTTCTTAGAATGGGAGACAGCAACAAGACCTAAAACATTTACAAAAAACTGTTCTCATTAAGGGCTATCTCTGTGCAAAATTTTAAGTAGAAATTCGAAATTTAATTTTCCTGACATGGCTGAGGGAAATTACGGCATTGGCTTAAAAAAAGCACCTCTAAACTCTAGTATCTTTGCAGTAATAATCTACGAGTCCGAACTCTTTTCAAAATATTCCGAGTTCATTTGGTCTTACATAATACACGTAATCTCAACTCAATGACGATTTCTCAGTTAAGGGAAGATTTGTCTCTTTCACTATCACAGACTATATCAATAACGTCTTCTTTTAAGGGCCCCCCATACCTCAAAAAAAAAAAAGCAATTTTCGACAAAAATATCGACTTCGAGATTTATACATAGTTAGATAGCTCATAATCTCTACTTTCGAATGCACTATAATTTATTGGTTTTTGAGGGTTTTACAGCGGTTTTTCTGAAGACTCCTGCATCAATAAAGTTTTTTTTTCGAAACTTCAGTTATTAAAGTTATTAGAACTTTTCTATACGTTTGAAAAAAAGTACGTCGTACATGTCTCTCTATGTGCTCATTCGATTCACCATAGTCGATAACCTATAATAAACTGCCCTCGGTTGTTTTCACTACCACTTTTAAACAAAAAAATCGCGATAATCAAA
>CAJNSZ010001120.1:0-11752 GCA_905329745.1 Rotaria sp. Silwood2 | reverse complement strand
TAAATTATTGGCATGAATATGGTGAAACAAAAATTGTTGTTCGTGGTAAATCAACTGAAGAATTACTTGATATTGAATCTCGTGCTAGAGCAAATTCATCTATAACTACATCAATTATTAAAGATGCTGGACGAACTGAAATAGAAAGTGGTTCAATTACATGTGTTGGTTTATTTGGTACAAATGAACAATTAAATCCAATTACAGGTCATTTAAGATTAATGCAAGATTGTTTAAAATGTAGCGGGAATTAAATATTCAACTAACCAACTACGAAACTTTTATTTAAAAAGAAAAAAAAAAGAAAGAACGTTTTGTTGTTGTTGTGTGTATGTGTTTTTTTTTTTGACTAGAAGATTACGAATAAGATCGAACAGAAGTAAATAATTGTAGAAGTTCAACAGAAAATTTATTTGAAAAAAATTGATTTGGAGTTATATCATTTGTTGTTGATGTTGGTTCATCTTGTTCATGAATATCTTTAAAAAACGAAATTTTCTTTATTCAAATACTATTTATCAACAAAAAAACAAAACGAACTAACTTTGTAAATTTCGATGAAGTTTTTGATGAGATTTTAGATTACAATGAAGAGAAAATAATTTTCCACATATGTCACATTTATGATCTTTTCGTCCTTTTTTTTTTTAATACAAAAACAAAAAGAATCAATGAAAAGGAACAATTAACAATACCTGTATGAGTTAATAAATGATTTTTAAGATTTGTTTGTTTTGAAAAACCTTTTGAACATTGAGTACAACGAAATGGCCACGTACCTTGATGAATATGTGTATGACCACGAAGATCACCTGGTGTTGCAAATGTCTTATCACAATAAGAACATTTATGAGGTTTTTTCTAGAATATTTATTTATTTATTTATTTATCAAATTAAAAATGAAACTTCTTTATACTTTTGTATGTGTCATTCGATGATAATAAAGATTTGAACTAGCCGTAAAACGTTTACCACATACTTCGCATGAATGTGGCTAAAAAACAAATAAACAAAACTTGAAAAAAAAAAACATTCATTTTAAGTACATTACTTTTTCTCCACTATGTATTCGACAATGAGTATTTAAAGAAGATGATGTTGAAAATGCTTTTCCACATGTTGGACATACATGTGGCTTTTCACCTGAAATGATAAATAAAAAACATTTGTCATGTTCATGAGCGTTATAATTATTTGATCGAATAGGGTGATAGTAGTGGGAGAAATGATTGCATAACTCGACATTGTAGATCGGATATGTCTTTGCGAACAAAATCAGTTTTCAAGAGGAGATGAAGTGGTAAAGTGAAGGTCGTCAACTCCTAGCAAAATAATCTTTCTTCAACAGTGGTTTTCTGAATCCCTCTTTTGTCAAACACGATCTAAAACCAACACTGAATTATATAAGATAGAAATTTGGATGCGCTTCACACAGACCATGAGGGACATTGTTGATATACGATCAAAGATTTACTGCATTCCTAGAAGATTAAGTAAAAAGATGGTAAAAAACATTTGTTCTAAATTCAATAGAAAAAAAAACAATCTTACTCTTCTGTTGAATTATGAAAGAAGCTGAAGATCGATTAATTTTGTTATTCACAATAGAAAGAAAATGCTTATCAGTCTTCTCTGTTTATTGTTCTTCTACAATTATCTAATTAACTTCTAATCTATTAGCTAACCATCTGAAACAAGTCAAATGTAATGCATGTGACAATTCTTACTTCTTAAGCAAACAACAATATCTTTATGTCAAAAGCAGATATAGAATTTCAAGCATTTTGTTTTTCCAAATAAGTTTAATCATATCGAAAAAAAAACATATTTTGAAAACAAAGAAATCGATTAACGTAACAGATTTAACTGAAATGTATTTTTTTTTAATTACCAATTTAAAAAAATTTATTGCTTCCTTTTGAGAGTTTAATTTACGCCGCCTATGCTTCACAATAAAGTGATAAAGCGTCGATTGCCATCTACTGACGAAATTGTTTTTCTCATAAGTATTCTATTGTTATTATACTGAAAATTCACTCTTACAAAGTAATAAAGTAGATTCTATTTCCATCTACGATGGTGTCTATACCTCAGTGACAGAAAGATTGAATGTATATTCTCAGAGTATTTTTTTTTTGAAAGCAACATAGATTTGTTGTAAAAAATTATGCGAAGAAAGTATTGACATAAAGAAAAACAAAACATTAGAAGAGAACGTCGTCGAGAAACAGCACATCGTGTTACAAGATTACTTCGAAATAGTTGAAGTAAGAATGAGTCAATTCTAAAAGAACACATGAAACAATCATGCAATCGATAAAAAAGAGTAATACATCTCAACGAAGCATCGACTGAAGAAAATCTTTCAATCGTAGTTGATCAACAATCTCGATAAACACTTGTCTCCATTCCTTCGTTAGTTTTTCGAGTCATTTTCTTTTTCCTGAATGACCGATGAAAATTAATGTTACCTACGAACCTGTATGAGTTCGTGTATGTCGACTTAAAAGTGAAGGTCGATCAAACATTTTGCCACATACATCACATGTCCATGATTTACGTTTACGTCGATTATTGTTTATATAATTATCTGATGATTGAATCTTTGAAACAAAAAAAAAAAAAAGAATAAAAGACAATTCTGAAAAAAAAAATGATCTAAGTTGAATAAACTTACATTTGAATCAGTTTCAATTATTTTCTTTTTATTATTATTAACTGTTGATGATAATAAATTATCAATCATAAATGCTGCTGATCGTGTTGATATGACTATCATAATTGTGATCTACTGTTCTTCAAATGTGTATGATCAGTAAAAAATAGACTAGATCAAGTTTGATTTTGTGATTTCTTTTTTTCTTCTTCTTTCATTACTCTAGCCAATCACAATGTCAAAAAAAGCCATGGATTATCCAATGAGAAAGTTTTTCTCTTTTTTTTTTTCCGATTCTTATAACATTTGTTTCAATAGACGAAAGAATAGCATCCGGTACTTAATTATCAAAATGTTGTTCATTGTATGAACAATCCGGATATGCAAAGTGATTTATGAACTCAATTCGAATGAGTTTGTCTATAAGAAAAATCAGTAAGAATAGATGACGAAAAAGCCAAGAATGTTATTGTATAGACTATTCATTCAAGAATAATAATAATGATGATAATGGGACAAGTACATTGTACTTTTCGAGAACGAATAATGAAGAATAAGGAAAAAGAAAAAAAGAAAAAGCAAGAGAAGAACAGGAAATATGTATGGTGCTTAGTGAAGCACTCGTTGTCTAGTATAACTTGTGTCAATGCATGCATACGAAAGTTAATGATATTTTTGACGAACGAAGATTTCTTTTTTTTTTTTTATTATTAAGAGAATATAGAAAAAAAAAATTGAATGATTGAATTTAATTATGTAAGTGATTGTGAAAAAAAAAACATGAAGAATATAAATAAATCGATGAATTTGATTGAAAGAAGTCTATTAGGTAAATAGATTATTTATTTATAAAGCAATTACAATAAATCTTTATTTTTAGCCAGTATTTGCATATAATAATAATCATTTTAGAATAATATTTTTGTTTTCGGAAAATTTCTATTATAAAAGTTGTGATAATGATTTAACGGATGTTATACAGTAAATGTCTTGACTCTTCTATAGATCGACAATACGGAAAGAGATGAACTGAAAGCTTTCGAACACAATATATTTGACTATATTTCATGAAACTAGAATTATAAAAAAAAGTTTTCGACTCCTGTGATTTAATTTGATGAAGTTATAAGTGTTAAAATTTGAGAGACACGCAGCAACGGAAAGTATTTAACAGATTTTGCTTGGAAAAATTATGTTTTGATCAAAATGAATACAGGTGAATTTTTTGATGAAAAAAACTTTCTCAAAAATATTTAACGAAAAATCTGTTAAATACTAGTAAAAAAGGCACTAACTTATGTCCAAAGAATAATGCGCTCCTACCTTTTCTCAAAATCTTTATAATCGTTTTGTGGAGTACAATGTTGCTCAAACAAAACGGATGAAGAATGAAGACAATATGAGTAAAACAATGAAAATGATCTTTTTTTCGTTTCTTAGAATCCCTTATATATCAACGCTTATAACTTCAGTTTGATGTGAAAGCAATGCATCTTAATTTCGACAATAAGATGACCCCAGTGATGAATGCTCGACAGACTAGCACAACGCCATTTTTCAGAATATCTGCTAAGAATTTTTCTGTGACTTTTGACTGTGAAGCTATAAGTGAATTTTGAAAAGTCTAAAAAATTGTTTTTTTTTCGAAGGAAAAATCTGAAATTGAACTTGTTACAGACCTGTCAGAAAATCCTGACTATTTTTACGATTTTCGCCTTTTCAGCACAAAACGAGGTTTCGTCAAGACTCTGCCATTTTTTAGTAGATTAACCCAAACTCTCCATTCTTTCGTCATTATCACTCTCACATACTATATATTTACAGTACTTATTTGAAGTAGACTTGTCTTCAGAAAAATATAAGATTTTGTGTCTCCAAAAAATATTTTGAATTCTGCTAAGATTTATTTGTACCTTAAAAGTTATAGAAAAGTTCTAAGCATATATTATAAAGGAATATAAAACTTTAATTCTAGGACATTACCTATAATAATTGATCAGATCAACAGAAGACATCAACGAGTGTAGCTGATCCGGGGAATATTGACCGAGAAATGAATTGGAACCATTATAGTCACAAAACGTGTTTTCAAGTCAAATTATATATTGTATCAACTCATTTTTGGACACTTTCTCCTGAAAAAAAATCGAACAGTAGTTCGAAAGGAAGGAGTAATTGTCAACAGTATCTCTCTTCACATTCGTCACTGAAATGTTTAGCAGTAAGATTGTATAGTCTACTGATTTAACTTTTCAATTTGATCCATAAAGTGAAAAATTTGATAAAAAAGAAGAGAAGTCATGTGTTTTAGCTTGACTTAAAATATTCATACAATTTTTATAATATTGAACAACTTTGTGTTTTATTCATATCATTATTTTCAATGTCGAAACTGTTTCTAACGAAGAAATTTTAATATTTTGCGCAATGCAACATCATAAACTGTCCCTATTTATCTTTATTGTCTATGAAATGTATGAATAATTTTGAATGCAACTGTCTATTATTGGCAACATAATACCGTAGGAAGAGCAGGTTTGAATGCAGATAAAGTTAATGATTTGCTATTTTATCAAATAAATGTTCAAACATTAAAAGAAACTCACCTGCTAGTTGTTGAAGTATACAACAACAAAAAAAGGAGATGAACTTGAGGAATGAGTGCTAAGATGCAGAAAAGTTCAACAAATTTCGAAGAACGTCGAAATACTTTTTAATTTATTTCAAAAGATTATATGATCTATTGTTATGATTAATTTCAGGCGAAAATTTTCCTCATTGCAGCTTTTTTCGTAATGTCCTGCAATAGACTTAAAATTCAGTAGAATTGCACAAATCCTTTTGTGTACTCTTATCTACGTGGTATGAGTCCTATCTATGAGCAATAGATAAGTTCAATCGAATGAGTTTCCTCATTAGGACAAAACTGTTCGTTAACTGATTAAAAAATATTTGTATATTTGAAGTATTTTACTCAGAGTCCTGCGGGCATTATTTTAGAAAAAGTCTACTGTCATATTTCAAGGATAAATATATTTTCAATCAAATATCAAACAATTGTGTTGCTATTAAAAATATTTATTATATTCAACAATGTAACTTGTGTGAGGCGTAACGTATCTCTGCTTATAAAAATCGTCCATGTGGTGCTCCTTTTGCTGGAACTCGAACATTCTATACCCACACTGCCTCCAATGTTGAGTTATGTGTCTGGTAGCTTTTTTTTTGTTCGAAAGATGCTTTTTTTTTCAAATCTGTGTATGTCCTAATATTCATTTTTAGTATTAATTCTAAATTCAAAATTATTTTCGAACTGTTTATATGATAATATTATTTTTAATAGACTTTCATTTGATATGAAACGAAAGATCACGAGAATATTTTGGGTCACCATAAACCTATTTTCTTTTTGTTCGATTTAGATACTTTCATTCTAAATACCTAAATGTTAAAGTAAATGTTCGTGATTTAGATTCTTAAGATTTCGAAGAAGAAAAAGCTTTTTTTTCTTATCCTTTATTTATAAATGAAAATCTTCTATCTCTTGTACATGTCGTATATGTATATATATATCTATATATCTCAATAAGTCAAAACAATCTCTTGTTTCTTTATTGACAAAACGTGTCAAACAACACTTGAGGATTATCGATAATAGAGAGGACACATATTCTTTCTCCTCTTGGATTAATTGTAAAGAACAATAACAGCAAAAAGAAAAAGGAAGAGAACTCTATACAAGCACACGTGTAATTGTCAATTGTCAAAAAAAAAAGAAACAGTAAAAGTTGAGCCTCTTGTCACACGTGCTTGTCATTCATATAGAAATCAGTTACATAATAATGACAACATTATCAAGAGGATGTTTAGTTGTTGTTGATCATTTATTTTCAAGTAGAATGGTCAATGAATGATTGAAAGAATGACAATGTATGTGAATGAAATGATATAAATGACGGCACGTTCGGCGCATCATCGAGATCCGAGAAAATGTTATCGAATAATTTTAATTGCACAACGGATTTATAGTAAAGAATTAGAAGAGAGAAAACAAAGAAGCGAACACACACGTACAAGGAGAAGATCAGTCAGTCGAATAGTGATTAACTTTTTTTCTATCGATTATTCAGCACAATATTCAAAAAAAGAAGACATGCATCCTTATATATCAAACTATCCCGTCCCAGCATATCCATCATTATCATCATTTGTTCATCCACTTATACCTTCAGTAAATACTAATGTTATGGCAACGTTTCCATTTTTTCATGGATCACCTGATCGATTTACAGGTATTGATAAAATAAAATTTTCTTTTTTGTTTTTAATGTCATGAGAAATAAATTCTAGAATTTCTTCTTGATTCTCGTCATCCACGTAAACAACGTCGTTCTCGCACTGCTTTTACCAGTCAACAATTACATGCATTAGAAAGATGTTTTGTAAAAACTCATTATCCTGATGTTGTTATGAGAGAAAAACTTGCTCTTTATACAAATTTACCTGAAGCTCGTGTTCAAGTAAAGTATTCATTTAAAAATTATGTCAAAAGAAGAAAATCTGTTTTTTTTTTTTACTTAGGTATGGTTTAAAAATCGACGAGCTAAATATCGAAAGAAACAAAAGATACTTGTTGATGCAACAAAAAAACAAACAACAATTGTAAATGACATTCAAACAAGTGATGACGATGATGATGATGATTCAAATTTAAAACATGATCCAATAATTGTCACCAATAAAAATGCAGGTGACTTTAATCTGTTTTTGAATTTCTGTTTTTTTACTTTTTGTATTATTAAGAAGAATCAACAATACAAACATCATCGAATTTGATATGTCATCAATTATCATCATTTAGTCGAATGTCTTCCTATACATTAAATAATGAACAAGATTTTAAAACTGATTCATCAATGTACAATTTTTCTACAAATGATGAACAAACAAAGTGGCGTCCAAATACATTAAAATATCATATTGAAAATTTATTACAGTAACTTAATATTGATATAAAAATAATATTTATAAAAAAAAATATTTGTCTTTCATTAAAAGAAAATTTCGACATGATAAATATCAAATAATACTTATGTAATAAAGTGTATTTATAAGATAGGAAACAAATCAATATATCTATTGAAAATACATCAGCAACGTAATTAGATTTCTAGACTATGATAAACAAGTGTATTTAAAACACAAATGTCTGTAGGGTTCATTCTCAAAAGAGATTCAAATTTTCTATAAAGCAAATTTAAAAGTTTGTCAGTGCAGTTCTTTTGGAGCTACAAGGTGGAACTGACGTGTGTTCTTTGGATTTATTATACTCATACAAAATACGTTAAGTGAAAAATCTTTCGTAGACTATTGTTGTTTTCCAAGGACAATCGATCGTCAGTGAAGCGGTCTGTCTCATTGTTTCGTATTTCTTAATTTAACATTATTATTCTAACCATTGATTTAACTGGCAATGAAGCCTGTTGTACACGTGTCGATTACATATGCTGGAGTTATGATTGAAACATTTTCTTCAGCGGAAATATGTACTCAAATAGTATTGGTCATATTACTATTTCACAAGCTACTACTGTTTTATTTCTGGTGTTTAAGGCAGTCTCATGTGTCTCTTTTATTTTATCACTACACCTCATAAGACATAGTCAAGATCTTAGTAATTAGCATGTTCTGAGACAGTGAATCCATATCGTAGTGATAATTCGCCTTCGCTTAGTGCATTGGCTCACAATATTTTAGAACAGATTCGTCGTCTTATTACAAGAAATTTCTATTAAAATTTAAAAAAAAAATTAGTCAAAGCCATCATCGAAAAATTCATCTTATTAAAAGTCGATATTAGCTTTTCAACAGATATTCTTAATCAAAAAAACAACATCTCAGTTATTTTGAAATGATTTTATACTGTTATGTCATATTTTGTGCTACTTTTATTTGAATTACTTGAATAGTTAGATTCATTTCTAATTCCAAGATTAGCTAAGAAATATGTTAGGAAGGTTTTCGATCTGAATGTGATATACGTATTTTATATTTCTTTTCTAAAGACTTTCCATTTTTCATAAATCGCAAAATGTAAAATTATTTCTGTGTGCTATTCTAATGTTTAACTGACAACAACATCAGGGAGTATTGTACATTGATTTATGGTCAATACAAATGATAAAGATTTTGCAATATATAGATTTTTTCTTCAAGTTAAGGTATGAGAATTGTTCATATGATTCTGAAAATTGGATCTGTTTCAAATAATTATTCATTAGATAATGTTATAGAGTTGAATAATTCATTTCAGAACTTTGGGTGTGGGTGTTCTTTTCATAGTCACACACGCTCGTTATATCAGACATATGAATCGAGAGATAAAAATTGTTTGAACGCAGAAAAAACAGAACAATCGAGACCTTAGTTCACAGGTTTAATTCGAACATTTCGCAGTGCAATAGAATGCAGGACAAAAACTAATCAGATTGGCTCATATGTGTACTAAATAAACTTCAGTACTCAAGATTGATACAATCTTGTCCTATTGAAAAATTCTCAGTTGGCAATTTCAGAAAGTATAAACAAAGAATGTCACAATTATGAAAGAATTCTGTCATCAATCTGAAACTATTTTTCAAAGGAAAGCATTCGATCATTTGTCTTTCAATAATCAACTAAGATGACAATCTTTTTCGATGATTCCGTTTTATTGATCAATACAAAATCGATTGGAATGAATAAATATTTGCTCAATTATAATTGCTCTCACTGCATGAATTATCTATTCATGTGAAACGTACTTCTTTAACATTGATTTGTTGAAACATGCCATAAAAATTAAAAAAACAGTGAGTTGACTGACTTGAACATGAGAGATGAGTCCTAAATCTTCGAGATTGATCAAACAAAACGAAAATTAAAAAAGAAATCGGTATGGTAGAGTGAATGGCTTCTCATTGTCATTCCTGTACATTCGTTGGTTAGACTTGACTTTTCTCCAAAATATTTACCGAGTGAGTCTATACAGAATGATATATCCAACCTGACAAATATAATCTTCTTCAGTTTCAAAATTTTACACAACCGTTAAAGAGGATAGATGTGGGGTGTAGGTGTGGATCTGGATGTGCATAATAAAAGGCTCATATACACAACCACATTCACACCCTTTCACATCTCTAGATATATTGTTCCACGGATTTGATGTACCTGTGAATATTTTATAATATTTTCCGAACAGGTTTAAATGATGTGCTTTCGTATTTAAGTAATCTGAGAGTGTTGTATAAGTTAAGTGGTCTTTCACAACAGAGACCGAATCGAACCGAGTTTTACTGGTCCGGCTTCGGCTCGGTTCGATTCACTTTCAGTCCCTGATAGGCATGGCATTTTCCTCTTAATTTAATCTACATTCAAATTCTTGCTAATATAAATGTATTTTAAATTTAAATTTTTTAGAATTTATTTCTTGATTTAATAAATTTTTGTAAATCTAAATTCGCCAACTCGATTGTCAAAATGTATGACTTTAAAAAGTAGATCAGAAATAAGGAGAAAAACTGATATTATACGTTAAAATCCCATCATCACCTCAGAAAATTTCTTAAAAGAGTGGCCGTCTTCAGTTTCTATTATTTTCTAATAATGCTAAAATAATTCATAAACATATCTTTGATAGCAGACTTGAGAGATAAATGGTTTCTTTTATTCCTATAGATAATCATACAAATTCAAATTTAATTTAAATTAATTAAAGTGGGACTTAAACTACTTAAAACATATTTAGATATAGCTTAGATCTATTTAAATTTTTTAAAATTTATGCAAATTCGATTTAAATTTAAAATAAATTTAAGTTCTTATGCGAAATAATTTTAAATTTAATTCACTAGTAGTTTATTTCTGCGTTTAATAAATTTTTGTAAATGTAGATTGATCATTACTAGTCCCTCATGTAAAGCGATAGATCAAACGCCGTTTGATAATCATTAACAGCATCACAATTTCACAAAAAAATATTATAGCTCAGTCAATTATTTTTTTTACGTGCTTGTCTATATTCATTCACTTTTCAAAAATTAGTGAGATTTGGTTCAGTTCAATGTTGGGTTTTTTTAGAAGTGGCTCGAGTTCGGTTCGTTTTCGGTCTCTGTTTCACAACATTCACTAGTTATTCTATCTGGTCAACAGTTTCGTTACTAAATGGTAAGTTTGACAGTCCATATTGAGCTGTTGTCTCTTTTTATAGAATCAACATGAAAAACTGTTCCAGCAAAGAATAAAATTTCTTCGTCGTTTTTTTTTGAGCTATATTGAGAAATATCAACAAATGGATGGAGGACATTATTACTTGCATTCACAATGGTTTTTTTGAATATTATTTGGGCGGGAGCATCTGTTACAAGTTGATAGGTAACGTCTTTATTGCGTGATGTTAGTATAAACGTGTTTATTGATATCAGACGCCCGACATTTGACTGTAAATTTTTCAGATCAGTATTATCGAGACATTGTCCCCGATAAACACTCGTATTATTTGCTTCTTTTTGTTGTATCCATAATCTTTTAACTTATTATATAGAAGTATAATGACATATCGAAATTTGCAAATTAAATGAATATTTCGCTTTCGAAATGCTTTATTCAAAAGTCGATAGACGAATGAATCTTTTGTATACCATTCTAATACATTACCGTTTGTACAATACTTTTCAAAATCGTTGATATTAGTTTCATCATCTCTTTTTTTTAAGTCATTCATGTTGATATGAGAAGAATGAGCAAGATGATAGCTGAATAATTGATTCCATATAAACATCAATGTGTTGTTATCTAAACTCATTCAAGACTGTTCAAGTTTAATTTCATTTAAACATGAGAGAGTGATTGATAGATTGTTTCTATATGTTAATAGAATATTTTGACGTAAAGCCACCGACACATTAGAAGATCCCCCCTATATTAGAAGACCCCCCCATAATAGAAGACCCCCCTTGGATAAATGAAGCAAAATATTGTTCATACTGACCTACGGTACAAGTATGGACATAGATACTAAAAAAGATAATAAAATTCAGAAATTATTCGTAAAA
>CAJNSZ010001119.1:13555-35253 GCA_905329745.1 Rotaria sp. Silwood2 | reverse complement strand
GAAAATAGAGTTTTTTTTCAAGATTTTAATTTTAATAAATAAACACACTTTAAAATAGTGTTCTTGGTCGAGTTACTGATTGGAGTGTTGTTAAAGCGTTTACATTTGGACTGGTTTCACAATAACTCACGAATATCAATATCATCGATAGCATAATAGCCTGGCATTTGTGCAGTAATAGTTCCTTTGATAATAATCTATATAAAGCAAACAAAATATTATTAATTTTTATAACAAACAAAAAAAAAAATTTTTACATTGTGATTGACGTCTGCATATGAGTCAATCAAAGCAAAATACCATGATTCACCTTGATCTTGGGTACCAAATGACCATATCATGTTTGTATCTCGAGCAGTTGTAATATTGACATCAACACGAGCTACTTGATTACCATGTATAACTAGTGGTGTAACTAGGAAATTATGGGTACCCGGGCGGTGCTCCACAATCTTTAAAAAAACGTTATTCACAATATTGAAAATTTTTCCTGAAGTTCAATTGAGTCTTCCAATTTTCGTTTCCCTAAAGAGAGAAACAAAGCAATGTATTTGTTATTTTATTACGTGAAATTAAGTAGCAAAAGAGAAAAAAAAGGAAAAACGTAAACAGCTATTTCAGCATTATACAGCTGTTCTTATGTTGAATAACAAAAGCAACAATTATCTTTTCATACTCAACGCAAAAATCTCTTAAAAAGCAAGTATTAGTCGTGTTGATAATTCATCAGTTAAACGACTGATAGTATCAGTAATATCAGACACTGGTGTATTTGATGATGAAGAAAATAATAGAAAAGATTCTGATGAAGGTGAATGAATTTGTTTTCATTGTTAATTATTAAAAGCAGATGAAGTACATGGCTCTTGTTGTTCACCTGTTGACTATGATATACTAATCTGACCGGTTTGAATGGCTATTAACTCACCTAAGATTAAAGAAACATAAGATTTTAGCTTTTTTTGTAGTTTTCAAACTACTTAGGACAATCCAAAAGTAGTATCGTTATGATTTTATTTCCTTATAGAAAGCTTGTAGAAATTTTCTTTTTTTTAATATAGTAATAGAGAAAACAATGTTCTATTTTTTCTATGCTATTTCAACATTATTCAACTACTATCATAATTGTAAAATTTCGACAAAGAACTGTTTGTTATAATATGGGCACTATGTCAATTCGTCGCCACTCAATTCGTCGCGTTCTTTTCGTCGCCACCCAGTCAAAAGAATAATGGGATAATGGTCATTAAAATGCATTATTATTGGTTGACGCACCATTTTGACCATTAAAATGCATTTTAATCAAGTGAATAATGGTAAAATAGCCATTAAAATGCATTTTGGTCGACAAATGAATCATTTTGACCATTTATAATGCATAAATTGTATTTTTCAGTATATTGACTATATTTACTCAAATGTTTGCGCTGAACTTCACGCAAAACGCTTCAAGAAAATGATATATATGTTTATCATCTACCACAAGCAGATGTAAGTGTAGACAACCTGAGATCAGTTGAATCCTGAGAATTTGTAATGTTTAGAAACTCTAAAATATCTTAAAATAATAGACTAAAAATTAAGCAGTTGATTGTAAAATGTTTATTTTCACGAATAGCATAACTTATGAGGATTCCTTAACATTTGGATATTGGAAAAAAATAAATGTACTCAATTTTGACTGGATTGAACTGTAAGTTGGTCGAAAAGCCAATTTTTGAACGACATTAGATGGATCAATTATAACAGTTGAATCAGAAAGGACTGTACCTTGCATAATATTGTTACATTTAAACGTTTTTTCTCGCAGATTGAGTATGTCTGCAGCAGAAGTAATTTTTACTCGATTTAAAAGAAAATAAATTTCGTTTTTGTCCACTACATGACCAATACATAAAATAAATCCAATCGAGTACTGGTTTTCTCTTGATTCGTACAGAACACAAGCATCATTTGTATGTTGAATCATAGTGAAATCATCAGCACTAAACCTCAAATTATTAAGAAATAAAGTTTTGTATAGTGTAATGTTAGAACGAATCGAATGTGGCCATAAAGAAATGAGATTAGATGACGATGATAAAATTTTTTTATAAAGCTTCACTTTAGGTGTAACATTAATATCGATAGATGTAATTTGACGACGCGATGATGAAATTCGGCAAATGTATTCTCTGCCTGTCATCGAAAATGTTGAGGAAGAAGCAAAGAGTGATGATTGTCGATAAAGATCTATGTTCTTTATCAACTCTGCTGCCGTTGTTGATTTACCATGAACTGTTCGAAGGAATGATGCTATATGTATATGTATATAAGTATATCATTTAAAGAAAGAATCAGCAACAGACCCATCGACGATTCAAATGAAAATGTAGAATAGTTAAACATAGGTCCATAATTACATACACAGTCGTAGAAATGACGTATTGAATGGATTACGGATACTGTGTGCCGTTCCTAATTAGAAAAAATAATTGTAAAAAAAAAACAGTTATCTTGTTTTACACTATAGAGAGAGGCAAATCTTTTGTCATAATAAGTAGCTAAGAATTCAATGTCTTTAAGTTCAGAGATGGACAAATATTGACTTTCCACTAAATGAGCAAGAAACGCCAACGTTTTTAAATGATGATAACGTTCTGTTTCAAGTATATTTTCGAATACTCTATACGACAATGAAGAATATAACATATTTATAAAGTAAGAAACTCACGAATAACCGAAAAGAAGAAATATTCTAAACTCATTCCCTTTGAATTTTCTGAATAATCGAATGTCTCTCGGTTGACGATAGGTTGTTGATGGATATGATATTGTATTGAAGGTTTTTGCAACAATATCAATTTGATCATGAACACTCATTACATTGGTAATACCAGCTTTCAAAGATGGCTTCGAAAGAAGCAATTTTAACATTTTAGCCTACATAAAATATAGTAGAAGGTTGAAGAGTAATAAAAGAAAGTCTTACTGTTGCACCAAGATACAAGTTATGAAGAGTATCACATAAGAAAGATTTATAAACATCAAAATGTGATAATTGTCGAAATACACATGCTCCTTTAAGACCTTTTAAATATGCAATACTTGCTTCTTCTGAAAGAACTTTGTCACAGTTTGGCAGTTTATGATTCTAAACACATGCTTAATAAAATTTTTGAAAAACAAAAAGAAACAAACATTTTCAAAGAAGGTGATTGCTTTATCATATGTTTCATTCGATCTTAACATGATTTTTTCTCTTGAATTGAAAACAAACGAACGAATGGTGGTTCCACCCGCTTTAACTGATTTACCTATAATAACCAAAAGTGAAATGAAAACAATTATGAACTTAATCATGCTGAACGAAAATAAAAGTCAAATGATTAAATTGAAGATATGTAAAAGATCGCTAATTTTCTATTATTTCTTCCATCAAGTATTTAAGAAAAAATCTTTTTTAAACTATCATAAGTGAATATTTTTTAATGTTTCTGCTTGCTTGAGATCACCTTTTATTGTACAATATGTGCAACCATAGAAGCCGGTGGATTCTTTATGATTCAATAAAAGTGAAGTGGCAGGTTTATCACAAGTACAAGCCAGTAAAAATATTTTTATCATTTGTTCTGAATCATTTCCATTATCATGACGAAAATAAACACCCATTCCGTCTTCAAGACGACGCAATTCATTAACCATATCAAACATAATTTCGGACATTTCAGTTTTTTTTGGTTTCATGCCACCTATTGTTAACATTCCGAGTACAACATTTTCTGGAAGATATCTTAATTTCCGTGGTAATTCATTAATGACCAATGTGGTTATCCAAACAGATGCCGAAGTTGATTTTACTAAACCACCGTCCGAATTCAGCAGTAGAGTTAAGAATGGCTGTTGTTCCACTTCAAGTATCTTTTCATATACTAAGCCGTCGGTAATGTCCGAAAGCATCTGTTTATTAGGTTTTCTTTTCATAATTGGATTTCGTTCAATTATTGATCTAATTTGTGGTTCTAGTGCGAAGGTATAATTGATTGTAGGTACTCGAACAAATGAAGATTGAGAGTCACAATTCGCAGTACCGGTACACATTTTTGATCTCGACGATCGTTTGAAACACGAGGGACATATAACTGCTTTACTTGGAAATGTAGTTGATCGATATGCACAAAGAATTAAAGATTCGATATTAGTAAAATTAAGTGGAGCATTTGGCACCCGTAATAATTGTAATAATTCGCAAATATGTGTAATGCACGATCGTGTGAGCGAATGCCGATAGCGTAATTCAACAAGTAAAACAGCAATCTCTTTTGAGGTTAAAGGTTTTGCAATATCTTCTAATTCATAATTGGAAGACATTGGTGCACAAACATCGTCTATAACATCGATATTGATTGAATTAAAATCATCATCGTCAATCGAACAGGTAGAAAAATTATTCGAACTACAAGAATATTCCGATGATATTGACGAACAAGAAGTAGAACGAGAACGACTTCTGTTGGATGGTGAAAGGTTGGGTACATTTGGTGATGGTAATGAATGTAATGAAAATGGAATATCAGATGCAGAATATAATGATGAAGATGCGTCAGCTACTGGAACACGTGCACCAGCATAACTAACAATTATAAATCATAATATTGTTTCAATAACTAAATTTGTACCAACCTCACCTGAAAGTATCAATTATAGATTGCAAGGCTACATGTCGCCGATATGAGTGTGCTAATCGCTGATTAAACCGAGATATTCTCTTTCGTAGTGAAGACATAGTGATGAATTATATCCTTCGGTTGAATTCTATGCACAACTTGTTATTTTACTTCAGTAAAGAAATACTTCTCTTTTTTTAATTAGCTACAATCAGTTAAACCTAACCAACTTAAAATATAACTTGGTATCAAAAGAGAAAAAAGAACTAATAGATATGATCGAATAAGACAATACCAGCGTTTGAAATATAAGCACCAATAACAAAAATAGTACGTGACTAATACTTAATAAGTAATAGAATCACGATACGAGGATAGAAGATAACTCTTCTGATTAAAACTAATAATATATATCTAATGAATTTATTGATATCTAAAAGATTTTATGTTCTATGTCTAGATTGTCTCCATTGATTATCAATTTTTATCCAAAAAATCCATGTACGTATATATAATAAAGAGAATAACTTTTATTATGTTGTTGTAATTTTATTTTATTTATTTCAGTTCGAATGAGTTTCAATGACACGTACTTATTTACACACTTTAACATATGAACACTTCATGAATCATAATAAAAGTATTAAACTAAGAGAGATTTAAACGAAAAAAAAATGATCATATTAATATCTTTAATATACATTGGAAAAATAAACACTGACAGTAATAAATAAATATAAACAACAAATAGTATTAAAGGAGGAAGTGTTAAGTACAAAAGACAAAATTTAAAGAAACGTCATGTTATTAATATTTACAAATAAGTTCACAACTTGTTTTTTTTAATTACATACGATGAAATTTAGATAAAACCTAAAAAATATAGGCAGAGAAAAAGTAATGTAGTATTCGCTAAACTTACTTCAGCTAAAGCAATATTCATTTATCATATGTTATCCATATCGTTGTTTTCGTGATTCATTTGTAGTTGAAAAACTGCTGCTGCTGCTATTTGTTGCGTGTTGGCTTTTTTCACACTATGTCGAGCACAACGAATTGAATTTCCGATGGCTTCCTTTAACATTGCCATTGTATAGGAACATCCTGGAGAGCAACGTCGTGCGAAAACTACAACCAAATTTTGGTATTCATTCAATGAAAATCTTCAAGTTATCATATTTTTTTCCTCCTTTTCCATGAAAAAAGATGTACAACATAACTTACCGAGTATATCGTCTAATAAATTTGGATGTTCTGTGGTAACATAAGCCACATTTTTTAAATCTTCTTTATCTTTATTCGTAGGAAATAGAGCATTAAATACGCGTAATGAAGCTTTTTGTGGATCAATATTTGATAATGACATTAACGTCGCTTCTGATAAACCTAAATCACCGGCTAATTCAGCATTTGTTCGTCTGTCTTCATCAGCTTCAATGGTCTTTAATGAATGTAAAAATTGCTCAAGAAATAAACGTCCATCAACGCTTGGTCGAGCTAAAGAAAAAGACAATAAAACAAAATGAATGAAATGGAAAAAATTTCTATATACGAAATGAAGTTTGTTGAAGCTGTTTCATTCTTAATGTTAATGCTTTGTAATCTTCAAGCCAAGCTTCATTTTCTTTTGATACACGTTCAAAATTTCGTTTCAGATCACGATATTCTGGAAATGTTTCCAAAATTACAAGATTGTTCGATTTTGTTTGAACACTGGATAAAGACCGGATCGAAGATGATGTTTGAATTTGTGGTAAAACACTAAGCACACTACAATTTGTGGGAGTTTGTACGCTTTTCACAGGTAGATCTGATATTTTTGAACAATGATCAGTATTTGAATAGGATAATCGACTAAGTGCAGTATCTTTCACATTATATGATGAAGATGAATCACTAGTTGTGCGAACATTTCTAAATTATTTGAAATATGGAATATATAGCTATCAATAAGCAGTGCATACTTATCACTTTTTCTTGAAATACACAAAGGTGTTGAACTATAACTAGTATTGTTCTTAACTTTGGCTGTATTAGACATAAACATTTTATGAAATTCATCATCTTCATCATCGTTCGTGTTGATGGAAAGGCGTGTTGAAGGTTTTAATTGAAGTTGAGGACTTCGACAAATAGAAGATTCACTCATTGAAGCAGATTCTACTTCAATTGAATCGATATTAATAAGTGAATCAACACTCATTGATTTAACACTTTGATCCACTGAACCTGCAAAAACGTTTCGTATATTAATACATAGGAAAAATAAAATAAGCAATGCCAACTTACTATTTTCTGTAATGGTTTCATTATTGGCTTTCTTATTTTTCTTCACAATAGGTTTTGTTTTAATCGTCTTCTTCATTTGTTTTTTTTTTAATGATGACATAGCATCAATTGTTGTTTCATCATTTCTGTTGATACTAGCAACTCGTTTACCAATACATTTCATAACTTGTCGTGGAACATTATCGTTTCGCACAGTCTTTCGTTTAGGAGCCATAAGATAAATAGCAGACAGCAGCAGATTACCAAATAAAAAAATAAACAATGATATGTGTATGTATATTAAATAATGGTAAGAAGAAAGTGTATGCGTGTTCACGAAATGTATCTCTATTTATAGGAAAAAGAAAAGACTAAAACGTAATAATATGGTATATCTCGACGGATTAAAATAACAAAGAGAGAGAGAGAGACATAGAGAGAATGCGATTACATGTATGTATATCTCCAGTGTTATATACATCCATGGAAAGTGATCGAAAGAAACATATATCTATAAATTCACTTTGTGATATCACAAAGAATACTACATTTACCTCGAATCAAGGTTTATTATAGTATAAGTTCTTATAGTGCATATTTCAATTGTTGATATACATTATATGCAAACTTTATTTTAAAAAATGACTAACATAGTTACCAAGGTTTCAATTTAAAAAAAAAGAACTAAAATTTTCGTGATTTAATTATTTATGAAAGAAAAAAAGAACTGTATACATTTATTTTAAAATATAATTATATGTAGACACTATCGTATTTCCACTATATGACATTATATATATATATATAATCTTTTTTTTCTGTCATCAGCGGCGCTTATATATAATTTTTTCCATTGCTTCATTTCTATTGGTCGACAGTTGTCTTTGTCATCTAACACAGAAGTAACAGAGAGAACAAAGGAAGCAGCACAGAAGTACAAATGATATATATGTTCAAATGATATATATACATAAATAGATATAGAAAGTAAATGCATTTTACAAAAATTTTGCTTCTGCTTCAATAAGTCTATCAAGAGAAGTGGAGGAAAAATTATAACAAGAAAATCTAAATTTGTATTCAAAAAGCACCTATCGATGTTTTAACAGTTGAGTTTCTAATATTTTCTTTCAATACATGTAAATATTTGAAAAATATTCTGTAATAATGTATACATTACTTAGTCGTAATTCACCGTCTAGTAGATCAAACAGTATCTTTTAAACTGCATCTTTTTCTCCAAAATTCTGACAAAATCTTTTTCTTTGAATAATGACTATTTCTCACATATTATACATTATTAGTATTTACTAACTTTCAAGACTTTCGTATTCATTCCTCACGCTTCATCGGTACAGATAAGACGTACTTTCTATATTCGTTCTTCTCTGTTCTTCTACGTATTCAAGCTTTATTCGTTGTTTTCCCACAAGAAACCCTATGGGTAAAACGGNAACCTTGAGAGTTCGATTTTTCGACTACCTGGGGTCCCCTACAAGGATCTTACGAAAAGTACTAAATATAGGCTAACTTGAAAGCTTTCCAACCCCTACAATCCTGAAATGAGAAGTCTCATATTTCAATCACTACTAGTACCTATGATGATCTAGTCGGAAAAAAAAATGTTGCGAAATTCTGACCTGTAGTTTTTGACAAAACCGAAGCCCAATGTGAAGTTTTTTGAGACCCTTCGACTCTGCAGATTCATATATCCGAACCAATGAAAACTTTCAAAAATTCTGACACATTCGTATTTGAATAAGCATAGCATAAGCGTCATTTTGATCCAAATATACTAGGGTCTTTAACTGATTGTGTAAATTTTATAAGCATCACAATTTCACCATAAAATCCCATTTTTCTCAATTTTGCAAATGTTCCCAAACAATGAATTCTCGAGATATATTTTTGAAAACTATTTTATATAGACAACTTTCTATGCACTATCTAGTAGTGAAATCAAAATTTCTAAAAAATGTTCCTGAAAAATACAACAGACTATTTTTGTGGTGGCCAATTTTCGATAAAATCGACGTTTTAGCCTGCTCTACTGGAATTAGCACATTATATGAATCAAAACTAAATATCAGTTCCTACATAACTCGCCGAGGCCTACAAAAATAAAATAGTGAAATCGTGCTGGCAGAATGTTCTGCAAAAAGTGGGCGGACCTGTGTTTAAACACTATACTGTAAAAGTTGTCGCTAATTAGGACATATCAACAAAAATACATAGAATAATAGATATCATTTGGAAATCGTTTCATATACACTTAGAAAGTTCAAAATTGGCTGGAACTTCCTCTTCACACTTTTCTCTTTCATTTTGTAAATGTTAAGCATTATGTGCTGCTCAGTTGATTAAATAACATCAAAACAATATCTATAAATTGCATCTTAAAAGTTTTTAAATAAGTACACTCTAGGAGTATGGATGTGATTCAACTCGTCATCCAAACCCACACCTATCAGATCTTCTTTTTCAAAGTTGGCTATTGTTTTCACCGTTAAGTCATATACGACCCCATTTCCCTCTCCATTTTCAATGTTGCAAGCTCAATGCAAGTACTCTTCCAAAAATTATCGATTCAATCATTCACTGTCTTCACATTCTGAACAGTGTTGTTGAATAGAATCTTCTCAAATTCTTTAAACTTCATTTTTTCTATGTTCTTCTTCATGAATCCCTGTATTCAAATGAGATTTTCGGAAGTTTTCAAATGTTGTGATCTGTTATAATCACATTCAAAATTTAAACTCAGTGTTGTCATCGGAGAATGTCTAAACTTCGCCAAGTATTGATATTGACACACTTGATCGATGCAGATGTAAATGAGACATATTAGTCTTTCTAGATAATTCATCTGTAATGTTTTGTGTCCAATAACCATATGATTAACGAGTACCTAATAAATGTGTAAGACAATGGTGAATCTGTCCCTATGTTGTTCTCAGAAACATTCATGAAAAGTCATCCTTTGACAATTTGATCATGACTGATTAGAGATGAATCTCTTCTCAGATTCTCATCGTGTATCATTTTCTTTGGATTTTCGAAAATATATCATTTAAAGATATATGTTTCTTCCCTGCTCTTTCTCATAAGTGGTTTCCCAATTCAATTTTTACTTTTACCCGTTAATGCTTCATTTATACAATACTTGTTTTAGCACAAGAGAACTCATTTAGATTTATATTCATATTACAGAATCATAAGTAGCAATATAGCCATCTTCAACGGATGTGAACAAGAATAATACATTGTAGACAAAATATTAGCATAAACCAATTCTTAGCTTGTTCATTTCACATGTCTTTACTTTTCCTCTTTATGTAATACATGAGAATCTAAATGTGCATTTCATTGCGATCTATCCGAAGGTGAGGTTAGTTTTTCTTATTTCATATATCAGATTCGAAAAAAAAGCATACTTGTAAAAGAATCTTATTTTTTTGATTATGCAGAAAAAATGGCATCTTCTCGGCTTTTGACTGTAAAAACAAAACTACAGATGAAAGGGATTTTTTCACAGTTTGACACGATAATCAATAATTTTTGCCACATAATGAAAGATTTTTAAAATCTAGAGAGCAGTCAGTTAGAAAGAAAATGTCATTGTAACAAAACAAATACACTTTTTGTATTAACTTTTGCTTGAAATTCTCGACTTTTAGAGTTTTAAATTTAAAAATGGCGTTCCCTTTCTAACTGGACACCTCTTGGACTTCAAATACCTTTCATTTTGTGACAAAATGTCTCTGCTATCGTGTCAAACTGTGGAAAAACTCGTCTCATCTGTATTTTAGTATTAACGGTCAAAAAAACTGAGAAGGTGCCATTTTTTTCTGCAAAGTCCAAAAAAATAAAACTCTTTGATAAGTATGCCTTTTTTCCGACTCTGACATACGAAGAAAGAAGAGTGATTTTTTTTTCAAGAATTATGCACTTTCTTTGCTTACTTTTCTACAAAACATACTATTGCTGCTATATGTAACATGTTCTACGTAACGAACAGTGAATTGCAACATCTAATATGACGATTTCTCTGTGAACTTTAGAGCATAACAAGTAAAGAACACTTGTTTCGTGGAAGAATATTTATAATATGACATGCATAAAAGAAGTGGTGAGAAAGGATTTCTACCGCTTAGCGTGGAAAGCTCAATCCGTTTCTAAGCTTAAAGAGCAAACAAAGCCTTAGCTTTCATCAATTCATTATTGAATTGTTCAAGTATATACTTCTATTTAGAGCTCAACACTCATACTTGAGAAAGTTCTACTCGCATATTTTTGTATGCATTGAATGCTAAATAGTTTTTTTTGTGATCTACAAGACACCCTTTTTCTTGAGACAAACTGTAACCAAAGCTATAGGCACGTTTGAGAAATAGAATGGAAAATACCGAGCACACGTATATTAGTATCAGTAAGCACTATTCATATATTGCACTAATCTGCGTTTCATATTCACAACATGAAATAATGTGAGACTTCGGAATAGAGCAGAGAAAAAAAAGGATCCTTCTTTTGACATAAATAAATAAATAAATACAAAGTCAAAGAATATTCTACAGCTAATTATGAAGGCGATTTCGTGGTACATTTTTTTCTGCAAATCAGAAGCTGTGTTTATGAGAAAATACCTACCATTGTCATTTGCGATTATGAGATCTATTTTCTTAACAAAACTGAAATTATAAGAAATCAAAATCGATTGCGATATTTTTCAAAGATGGACGATACTATTCTTTTTGAGCCTTTCGTCAACTTAAACTCGGGAAAGAAAATACTCATCTCAATTTTTTCTTAGAATCTTTTTAGAAAAAGAGAAGAAAAACCAATAATGAGCAATTGGGATACGAAATGTTTACATTGGATTGATTGTGAAACATCGGAATCCAAAACCTTGCAGTATAATCGTTCACTTAGGGTAATAAGCCTACGGAGTGAATCGGCCAGTAAAACTTCATCTGGTACCCTTCAACAACACCGTGGCACACAAACTGAGAACAGCAATGATCGACAAAGGTTAGTCCAATTGATAGTCTATCTTGAGAGTAATTTTCTACCAATGCTTTGGTGTTTCAGAAGCAGAATATTATCGATGCTAGACAAATATGATCTATGCCAATCATTATTTTGTCTATTTCTGCTAATGGGAGTCCTATTAGGTGGCATCGTGTTGGCTACTGTTATATCTCTATGGTTAACATCAAATAATTCATCTCAAAACACCGCAACGCAAATTATAAATAGTAAATATGTCAGTTAACTTCGCTGTAAATTAAAAGAAATGTCTCCAATGCTGTTCTGTGTCGAAGCTTGTCTTGACGGAAAAGACCAAAAGTCACAGCAAATTTTATAAATCCTTTATATTTCTATGCAAGGCTTTTTAATCGAGTACCTAAAAAAGAAACGTTTGTCTCTGAAAAAAGTAGTGAAACAAGATCTATTCTCCTCTGGATAAATAAGGATAATTAGAAATTTTTAGCTGTACGTAAGGGAGCAATATGCTAAGAATGAGCGTAGAACAGGCATAGTTGTATTTCTTTGCAGCGTTTTTCGTGAACTGAATTACTTTTTATTACAAGCAAGAATATGATCACTGAATGCGATTTTGTTTTCTCTGTTCAAAAAGAATTATTGAATTGAGGAAAAGAGTAATATGAAACTCAATACTGATAAATAAAAGCTAAAATACTCAATTTTTCCACTTATCTTGTCAGAAAGTCTCTGCATATGTACAATCGTCTTTTATCTAATATCTTACGAAGTACGTAGAGTACAAGGACAATATTTGATTATTCAAACGAATTCTCTAAGTATATTCTATGTATAGACTTACCATCGTGTTACTACATTTTTAAAGAAAACTTGAATGAATGAATTTCGTTCTCTAGCTTTTGCTCGTAAGCTGCTCTACAACGCACAAGAACATTCCGAGCTGAACCTTTGCATAAATAGAAGGGTTATGAGAACTTGATTATTTTTCAGAAAAATACTCATGTCAGTTGAAACTTCCAGATAATTCTGATGACTGCTAAAACGACTAGCAGTAAATACTTGTATCATAAAACTCACTTATTAGATGTCTTCGGGTAAACCGTAGCTGCGAGTGTGAATTAGATCTGAAATGAGTTTATTTGTATCAGTGCGACTGTATTTCTAAAGAACTTTTTCCAAGCACATTAATCCCAATTTATTCTTACTCTGTTCTGTTTTATCTATCTGCTTTTTCTTAGTCAACTCCTTCCAAAACCCTTCTCCTCATTAATATTCCGCCATAGTAAATAAATTCATTTCTACCGTCTTCTTCCTCTACTATGTCAAGATTTATTTCCGTCTCTAATAGTTCAAACTAAGAATACCCTATTATGGTAGGTGAAAAAGTCGCTAAGGCTCATCTAGATTAATTTAAGAGAGCTTGATCCTCACCTTTTACTAGAGAATCCATTAATATTGGATAGTGTTGAGTCTCATGTAACTTCTTCGGGATTCAACAAGATGCCTTTCATTGCTTTTCATCGCCATTCACTTTTGTTTGTTCCCATTTTCAGTTCAAAATCTATACGAGCTCTTGTTAGAAAAACCATATAAATGATCGATAATCGTATTAGATCATTTCAGAAGAGAGAACTAATGATATGCAAACCTAATATTTATAGTCGATGACTAATTCACCCAAAATCATTTTATTGCATCATGAGTGAGTTAGATGATTTGAAACATGAAAATCGATCGGTAGGAACTCGATATAAGAGTGTGAGTTGGTGTAGGTCTTACTTTTTCTCAACACATATATACCCATTTCCATAATGAATCACTTAGATAATTAAACTATCAATTAGTAGCCTTTTTTAGAAACATGTCAATACACTTTTATAGAGTTATCGTAGTGATCAGATTCCTTATCACTACTTTTCAAATTATTTTTGACTTAAGAAAACCTCCTTTTCTAAGGTTTTCTCGAGAACGATTCAGTATATATCGTTGAAACTTTCAAGACAGATAGAGCTCAATGAATAGAAAAAAAAGTTGCCATAAACCTAAGATTTTCAATTAGTTAAATTCGTGAGATTTTAGATGTCATAGATCAAAAATCACCTGATGTGTCTCTCTCCACAAACAACTGAACTACTTTTTTTTAAAGCTAAAATTTTTATGTAACAGCAAGAGACAAATCTACACTGCAGCAATCATAAAAAAACCGTCAAAAAGTTTTTTTGGATGGTGGTAATTTTTCCAAAATTTATAAAACTTTATCGCTATAATATTTTTAACAGGAAAACAGATACTTAGATTCGATCGAAATACCCCAGTCAACAGAATAATGGGAAAATGGTCATTAAAATGCATTATTATTGGTTGACACACCATTTTGATCATTAAAATGCATTTTAGTCAAGTGAATAATGGTAAAATAGCCATTAAAATGCATTTTGGTCGACAAATGAATCATTTTGACCATTTATAATGCATAAATTCTATTTTTCATTATATTGACTATATTTACTCAAATGTTTGCGCTTAACTTCGTGCAAAATGCTTCAAGAAAATGATATATTTTTATCATTTGCCACAATTAGATGTAAGTGTAGACACCATGAGATCAGTCGAATCCTGAGAATTTGTAAAGTTTAGAAACCGTTTAAAATATCTTAACTTTATACACTAAAAATTACGCAGCTGATTGTAAAATGTTTATTTTCAAGAATAAAATAACTTCTGAGGATTCCTTAACATTTGGATATTGGAAAAGAATAAATGTATTCAATTTTGACTGGATTGAACTGTAAGTTGGTCGGAAAGCCAATTTTTGAACGATATTAGATGGATCAATTATAACGGTTGAATCAGAAAGGACTGTACCTTGCATGATATTGTTGCATTTAAACTTTTTTTATTGAAGACTGAGTGTGTCTGCAGCAGAAGTAATTTTTACTTGATTTAAAAGAAAATAAATTTCGTTTTTGTCCACCGCATGACCAATACATAAAATAAATCCAATCGAGTACTGATTTTCTCTTGACTCGTACAGAACACAAGCATCATTTGTATGCTGAATCATGGTGAAGTCATTAGCACTAGACCTCAAATTATTAAGAAATAAAGTTTTGTACAGTGTAATGTTAGAACGAATCGAATGTGGCCATAAAGAAATGAGTTTAGATGACAATGTTAAAATTTTTTTATAAAGATTCACTTTAGGTGTAACATTAACATCGATAGATGTAATGTGACGACACGATGATGAAATTCGGCAAATGTATTCTCTGTCTGTCGTCGAAAATGTTGAGGAAGAAGCAAAGAAATATGATTGTCGATAAAGATCTATGCTCTTTATCAACTCTGCTACTGTTGTTGATTTACTATGAACTGTTCGAAGGAATGATACTATATGTATATGTATATAAATATATCATTTAAAGAAAGAATCAGCAACAGACCCATCGACGATTCAAATGAAAATGTAGAATAGTTGAACATAGGTCCATAATTACATACACAGTCGTAGAAATGACTTATTGAATGGATTATGGATACTGTGTGCTGTTCCTAATTAGAAAAAATAATTGTAAAAGAAAAACAGTTATCCTGTTTTACACTATAGAGAGAGGCAAATCTTTTGCCATAATAAGTAGCTAAGAATTCAATGTCTTTAAGTTCAGAGATGGACAAATATTGACTTTCCACTAAATGAGCAAGAAACGCCAACACTTTTAAATGATGATAACGTTCTGTTTCAAGTATATTTTCGAATATTCTATACGACAATGAAGAATATAACATATTTATAAAGTAAGAAACTCACGAATAACTGAAAAGAAGAAATATCCTAAACTCATTCCCTTTGAATTTTCTGAATAATCGAATATCTCTTGGTTGACGATAGATTATTGATGGATATAATATTGTATTGAAGGTTTTAGCAACAATGTCAATTTGATCATGAACACTCATTACATTGGTAATACCAGCTTTCGAAGATGGCTTCGAAAGAAGTAATTTTAACATTTTAGCCTGCATAAAATATAGTAGAAGGTTGAGGATTAATAAAAGAAAGTTTTACTGTTGCACCAAGATACAATTTATGAAGAGTATCACATAAGAAAGATTTATAAACATCAAAATGTGATAATTGTCGAAGTGCACATGCTTCTTTAAGACCTTTTAAATATACAATACTTGCTTCTTCTGAAAGAACTTTGTCACAGTTTGGCAGTTTATGATTCTAAGCACATGCTTTATAAAATTTTTGAAAAAAAAATGAAACAAACATTTTCAAAGAAGGTAATTGCTTTATCATATGTTTCATTCGATCTCAACATAATTTTTTCTCTCGAATTGAAAACCAAACGAACGAATGGTGGTTCCACCCGCTTTAACTGATTTACCTATAATAACCAAAAGTTAAATGAAAATAATTATGAACTTAATCATGCAGAACGAAAATAAAAGTCAAATGATTAAATTGAAGATATAAAAGAACGCTAATTATCTATTATTTCTCCCATAAAGTATTTAAGAAAAATGCTTTTTTAAACTATCATAAGTGAATATTTTTTAATGTTTGTCCTTGTTTAAGATCATCTTTTATTGTACAATATATGCAATCATAGAAGCCAGTGGATTCTTTATGATTGAATAAAAGTGAATACATATCTCCAATGTTATCTACATCCAGGGAAAGTGATCAAAAGAAGCATATATCTATAAATTCACTTTGTGATATCACAAAGAATACCACTTTTACCTCGAATCAAGGTTTATTATAGCTTAAGTTCTTATAGTGCATATTTCAATTGTTGATATACATTATATGCAAACTTTATTTTAAAAAATGACTAACAAGCTACCAAGGTTTCAATTTTAAAAAAATAACTAAAACTTTCGCGATTTAATTATTTATGAAAGAAAAAAAGAACTGTATACATTTATTTTAAAATTTAATTATATGTAGACACTATCGTATTTCCACTATATAACATTATATATATCTTTTTTTCTTTCATCAACGACACCTATATATAATTTTTTCTATTGCTTCGTTTTTATTGGTCGACAGTTGTCTTTGTCATCTAACACAGAAGTAACAGAGAGAACAAAGGAAGCAGAACAGAACTTCAAATGATATATATGCATATATAGGAAGTAGATGCATTTTACAAAAATTTTGCTTCTGATTCAATAAGTCTATCAAGACAAGCGGAGGAAAAATGATAACAAGAAAATCTAAATTCGTATTCAAAAAGCATCTATCGATGTTTTAACAGTTGAGTTTCTAATCTTTTCTTTCAATGCATGTAAATATTTGAAAAATATTCTGTAATAATGTATACATCAATTAGTCGTAATTCGCCGTCCATCATGTGAGACAGTATCTTTTAAACTGCATTTTTTTCTCCAAAATTCTGACAAAATCTTTTTCTTTGAATAATGACCATTTCTCGCATATTATACATTATTAGTATTTACTAATTTTCAAGAATTTCATATTGAGTGATTTGAGCTAGTTATTTACATATATTGCTTTAATGCAAATAGAATTTCGAATGATGATGCGTTTCTTGCATCTTTTGATACTGAAGGGAATGATTGAAACTTCTGTGAGATAAGATTAATGAAAAAACAAAAGACTTAATAGTACCCGAAGACTGAGTTTTACAATTTTAACTAGGAGTGATATGTAACGAAAAAGATTCAAACAGTTGTAATTTACATGGAAAGATGTGATATTCAAATTTATTTAGACATTTAGGTCACAACAGTGCTCTATTGAAAGTGATTGATAGAACAAGAGTTGAATATTTTCGTTCCGTACTTCTTTTTCAACTAAGTACAAGGAGATGTCATAAGTGAGTACATAAATGAGTATCTAAGAATAGGATTGACTTCGAAGCAATTAATAATCATTCGAGAGAGTTCTGTGTCGTAACAGACATGAAGTTTTCTTTTGAGACAGTACATTTTGTATCGTATTCCTGAAGAATCCTAGAGTTACTTTGAGCATGTAAATTTTTATGATTCTATATCTAAAATCCGTTTTCATGAAAGTGTTGATTATCGAAAAGTGTTTTCACGATAATCGTTCAAACAGAAAATTAATTTTAAATTTCACTTTCCATTTAGTACAACTAACGTTCGTATTTCAGCTACTTTCCATCAGCGATAGCAGTATACAAATAATATAGTAGATTTTTATTTCAAATCTTAGACTTCAGTTTTTTGACGTCCTTTTTTCTTCAATAAAATAATGCCATTCAAAACAAATAGATGTGCGAAATGTAGAACTAATATTCATAATTTAAATTGATGAGCGGATGTTAATCAGAAGTATCAGATGATGAGTTGAAAGTTAGCCGTGCAGAGAAATAATACACGTATTTATTCCTTACCATGCACTCAAGAAAGAAACGCTGCTAAATTTCTGTGAAAGTGCATAAATGAGATTAAGCGAAACGACTAAACCGTTTCCTCGAAACAAAAGTCGTCGATCATCATCTTTTCAAAATTTGATTTAGGACATTACATGAGATTGAGTTGGAACTTTGTGCACATAGTGGAGATATCTCTCTCTCACAACCTCCTCTATTTCAGTTTTATTGCTTTTTATCTTACAGAAATATCACAATTCACCACATTTATAAGACTAATTGTTAGGGAGTTCCGTATCTTCAACGAAATTCAGTTCACTTTACAAGGAAGATCGAAATTCTTTTAGTTCCAAGAAGACACTTGAAGCTGGCGATTCTTTTGACTCTCTTTTTTTTATATTTCTCTGTATTGTGTCTTTGAGGCATGCATGCAGTCAAAATATTTGATAAAGCTGAGAAATTCTATGAAAAAACAGCGAATTTTGATACTCGAAACGTTTTCATCCTTTACATGAGGCCTAATTTGAAAATAAAATGCAAGAGTCACCCACCTTTAGTTTTTTTATGATAAAAGGAAAATTCAGTTTATCTTGTAAGGTGAGCTGAATTTCGTTGAAGATGCGGAACTCCTTAACAATTAATCTTATATGTGTAGTAAATTGTCATATCTCTGGAAGATGAAGAGGAATGAAACTGAAATGGGGTATACTACGAGAAATATCCCCATTATGACGGCAAAGTTTCAACAGTCTCATGTAATGTGTCGGAAATCATATTTTGAAAAGATAAAGATAGACGATTTTTTTTTCGAGGGAACGGCTTATAAGAAAATTTAAAAAAATTATTATAGTACAAGGTCACACAGTTATTACGCTTTTCAGAAAATGGTGTAAAATGGTCACAAATAATGCAAAAAAATGGTTTTATTTGTAAACATTATTTTTCATAAATATTAATCATTTTATCTTCATTAAATTAATCATTTTAATGCGTATATGAGTAGGCATTATACAGGGTTGTTTGTGACAGTTTTTCACCATTATAATGATCGGAATTTTCGATCATTTTAATGGCATTTCAGCATTGTAAATTTTGGCTGGGACCCATTAGAAAAGTTTGAACAGAATTGACCTTGACGTTTAGGAGAAAAAGGGAGAAGAATTCTTTGCTTTTTTTTGAAAATCTGGTTTCCAGGAAACTACAACGCATTTTGCGTTTTTTCCTTAAGTTTTTAATATGTACAAAGATGGTTTACTTTTTTTTAAATATGCTCATTATGTAGAGGATATCTAAATATACATACCAAACACAAAAAATAAAAGACAAACATAACAAATGAAAATGTTGAGGTCGAAAAGGAGACGGAAGTGTTCTTAAATCACCTAATGGAGGAAAAAGTAACTTTTCAACTTTGAACGACCCACAAAAGCGTTTACGTACTTGAAAATACGTAAACAATTCCACCTGAAACATTGATCACCATTGATTCGACAATCCATTTGTTGTTTTCTATGAAACATCACCTTGTTTCGCTGACCTCGCGATTCATTCTTTGCACTGCAATTGGTATTTGAGATTCTTTCGAATACCATCTGTTTATTTTTACTAGTCGTACACATCAAACACTTATCAATTAGTGAAATGATGATCTTGAGAAAAGAAAGTCAGAAAATTTTCGTTGAAGCATGAAATAAAATTGTCGAGATTAAACTGCTACTATTATTTTTAAAATCATCTATAAACGTTCCATTTGCGTACACAACGGTCTTGCACAAAGACGATTGGAAAAGACTTTAGTCTAATGATAACTAAATAGTTGATTATAAATAACAAATCATTCAGATAGTTAAACAATCGATTGATATAAGTCATCAATAATGTGTTGATGCCCTTTGATAGAGTTCTCCTAGTAATGATTGTCACGATGGTTACCTTAAAAATGGTTTGCAACTTTAGTCAGCTGCTCGGTTGAAATGGAACTTAAAGAATTCACAAGAGCAAGAAGTATCATCATGAGTTTGAACAAAAAGCAGATGGGAAAATTCGCTCTAAGTCAATTCATATTTAATTTATGCATGTATTTTAGTAAACGATTCGATTACTTAAGCTAATAAACTTTAACATTTGACAAGCTCTTCGTTGACAGCTTTAGTAAAGCGTTCAGAAGAATATTTCAAATACATCAAAAAGACATTTTTTCGTATTCACAATTAAAGTATCCACAAAGTATAATTTTTTTATATTTACTCAAGTCTCAGTACAAATGTGTTCATCTGCAAGTATAAGAATAAGTATCAAATGCACTTGATCAATACTTGTACTTGTACTTTTACTTGAAAAATACACAAAGTGCAAATAAACATATTTTTATCTAAGCTTCTTTATTGTGTCGTTAAAGTATTGAATGAATTACTAACGTTATTTTCACCATATTAGTGACATTTGCAACAACTGACACTACACACTAAGTTAAAACATGTCGCATGTGCTATGTTTTGCGACACGAGGAGCTCACTGTGACATGTTCTCTCCAGCAGGATCACGGCACATTTTCTATTGATCTTTTTTGGAACATCACATTTCGATGTTTTCTTCAATCTAATCCGATTTAATTATTCCTATTCTGAATTTTTCGTATGGTTCAACCACCTTGTTTCTATATCACTACATATGCATAATAAAACGGTGTACGAATAGTCAGTAAACAGAACGCTACAAATTCGTATACGAAATATTTTTCTGATGGAGTCCACGACACATTTTTATTTAGTGTGTACCGAAATGACAACAACAACGGTAACAACAACAACAGTAACAACTACAACGACAAGAACTACAACAACAACCTCAGAGACAACTACTACAACAACAACCACAATGACAACAACTACAACAACAACAACTGTGACAACTACAACAACAACTACAACAACAACTACAACTACAACAACTACAACAACAACTACAACAACAACTACAACAACTACAGCAACTACCACTACAACAACTACAACGGCGACAACTACAACAACTACAACAGTGACAACTACAACAACTACAACAACTACAACGGCGACAACTACAACAACTACAACAGTGACAACTACAACAACTACAACAACTACAACAACAACATCGGTGACAACTACAACAACCACAACAACAACTACAACGACAATAACTACAACAACTACTACTACAGCAGAAACAGAAACGACAACAACAACTACTACAACAGAAACAGAAACGACAACAACCACAAGTACAACAACAACAAGTGTAACAACAACAACTACAACGACAATAACTACAACAACTACTACTACAGCAGAAACAGAAACGACAACAACAACTACTACAACAGAAACAGAAACGACAACAACCACAAGTACAACAACAACAAGTGTAA
>CAJNSZ010001119.1:0-13481 GCA_905329745.1 Rotaria sp. Silwood2 | reverse complement strand
AGAATGACATTTCAATTATTTCAATTATTTCTATTGTTTGTCCTTTGTTTTTGCTTGTTTGTTGTTTTCACGTCTGTCTGATCAAAAAAGAAGAATTGTTTTTGCTAGTGGTGTGAGAGATGCTCCACCCTAAGACCAAGGTCGACACTCTCCACATTAACTTGTGCAATTACTCTTTCGAGATCAAAGAATAAAAAAGTTAATCTTTCATTTGGTTCCTGATGATGTGCACCCGACAGGGCACGAAAGTTCGAATGTAAATATTTTTCAGATGAAAAATTTTAAAAATAAAATGGTTTTTATAGCAGTTATCTCTTTCTTTTTCTCTTATTTACACAAATGTTCCTATTAGTATTCGTTCGTGCATTTTCAGTTGAAAGTTCTCTGAAGATTTCTAAGAAAGCTTAACGAAAATCAAAAAATATATAGTAGAGTATAAAGGAACAATTTCTAAGAAAGAAAACAACAAACAAGCAAAAACAAAGGACAAACAATAGAAATAATTGAAATAATTGAAATGTCATTCTATGACTATTTGATGAACACGAGTTGAAGAAAGATACACGTAGAACCATAAAAAATCGTCTTTTTATAACAGTTTAACATAAATTAGAAGATATAAGCTCCGATTAAGTAGAATGACATCACTGTGTTTTATTGTCAAATTAAGTGTGAGAGCATCTTAAACAATCATGTCATGAATTCTAATATTAGATAAAGACATTATTTATTTATTCATGTACAATCAAATTGATGTTATATTTAGGTTTAGTCCTATGAGTCGCCTAAAAGTAAATTTCATGTTGGAGACAGTTTAATATGAGTGGAAATATGATAATCATAATTTGTATATTAGGTAGAAACAAAGATTATTTATATATGATGGATTGATGATAATTCAAGTTGATCAAAACATTTCAATTATAATCTAAGATAGAGGCATTATATAAATTAATGTTGTATTTGAGCTGAATCGTATAAGTCGAATAATTGTGAAATCTCATATTAGAGGTAGTTCAATATGAATAGAAAGTAAAGTAATTTTAATTTGAATATTGGATGCGGCAGAAATTATTAATGTATGATAGATTGGTGATAATTCAAGTGGAAAAAGAGAAGTTCCCTAATAACAATAAATCATATGTTAAGAACAGTTCCATGACAAATAAATAGTATATTATTAGTAAGAACGTCTTTAAGCTGAATCGTATGAGTTAAATAATAGTAAATCTTATACTAGAGACAAATCATGTTGGGAACGATTTAATGTGACATCAAAAGTAGGTTAATTGTAAGAACATCTCAAACAATCAGATCAAATGAAATAACGTTTAAATTCTAGCATGAGACAGGCATTATAATAAAATTAATCTTGTCTTTAAGTTAAATCGTATGTATCGAATAATAGAAAATCTCATACTGAAGACGATTCGATATGAATAGAATAACAATTTTAATTACAATATCAGTTAGATATGGAAATTATTGACATATGATAAATTGATAATTACTCAAGTTTAACACGTTGAGTTGCATATGTTCAGAACAGTTCGGCGTGACATATAAAGAGTAGATTAAGTTTGAGAACATCACAAACAATCCGATGAAATTAATAACATTTGAATTCTAATATTAGATAAAAACAAAAGTTATTTATATATAATAAATTGATGATAATTCAAGCGAAACGAAGTAGGTTGCATAATAATAATAACTATATGTTGAGAATAGTTCCAGGTAACATATAACGAGTTACGTGTGAGTACATCTTCAACAATTAGATTAAGTAGAATAATATTTAAATTCACATATAAAATGCTCAAATTAATGTTACATATAGATTGAATCATATAAGTCGGATGATAGTAATGTTATATATATATATATGTATGATAAATTGATTGTGATTCAAGTTCAACGGATTAAGTTGTATAATAATAGTGAATCTTATGTTAGGAACAATTCGACGTGATATATAAAGAGTAGATTAAGTGTAAGTACATCATGAACAATCAGATTATATAGAATAATATTCAAATTTTCATATAAGATAGAGATATCATTTATTAATATGCAATCAGATTAATGATATGTTTAGGTTTAATCTTATGAGTCGAATAATAGTGATCCTCGTACTAGTGACAATAGATGTGAATAGACAATATGAAAGAAATATTATTAATGTATGATAAATTGATGAACACTCAGGTTGAATGAATTAAGCCGCATAACCGTAATAAATCTTATGTTGAGAACAATTCGATTTTATATAAAGAGTTATAAACGATACGTAAAATAAAATAAACTGGATATTCAGTAAAGTAGTGTTCTTCTATTATTTCTCTGGAATATAGATTTAAATTAGCGATATGATGATATAGCATGAGGTAAGTATATATATATATTTATTGTTTTCTTTTATATATTACATTTAGAATAACGGAGATTGAGAGATGTATGAGTGTTTACCCACCTACTTTAAGAGTATGTTTTGTATCGTTGATAGATTTACCGAAAGTTTTATTAGCTAGGATGCTTTCTTTAATAACTCATTTCCTCCATTCGGTTTCCCATGCTAGTGTTCTGGTGTTTGAGAAGTCAAAGTTATGTTTATATTCAAGAATGTGCTCTACTAGTTTTGAATCTGATGCTAGTGATTTTATTTCTGCCTTATGCTCATCCATACGTGTGTCTTTCATCCTACTTGTTTCTCCAATGTATATTTGAGGGTATGGGTGTGGATCTTCTGTTCAATCACATTCACACCCGCACTCACACCCACACCGAGACCCCACCCACACACACTCACATATGATCACTATCTTTTATGGATAGTTGTAGATTAATAGAACTCAACTGTTGATAAATTCAATGTTCGTTTATTAGTAAAAAAAATTAAAATATTAAACAAGATTGTTAAATTCCTCTGGAATATCGAATGCACTCGGATCAAGTATTTCTGGTACGAAATTTGATACTATCGTTGAATTCACCGTAGCTTAAAATAACGAAAAAGAAAAGTAGTAACTAGTAATTTCACATCAGTGTTACTTACCAGGGTTTTTTGAGTAATTGTGTCCGCTCAATGGAATGCATAGAGCATCACCGCTAACTGTAAAATACATCATTGCTTCTTCTCTTGTTATAAGCCATGTATCACCAATAATTTTATCATCTCCATACCCATATGTAGACGAATATTGATGCACTGCTGTCTCTATAACAGAATCGTGTTGTTATTGACATGAAAAGAAACAAGGCTTCAGACACCTGGTATACAATACAGTGGTTTGTCTATTATTGTTGATTTATAACATATTTTTAAATCTTGATTTATTGTAAAAGTTTGGCCATCTTTCATATTTTCAATGATCCATCAATTGGATTTTTTACCATCTGGTATCGAGGTTGCTTGGCCTTTGAATGCAACTAAGCTGCGATCCGAATCGTATGAAAAATTGTAGATTGACTATACAATTAAGTAGTTATAGTTTAAACGTAAATATCTCTAATATGAATGACTTACGTGTGAACTGTATGGTTTGCCATCTGGTAACATCGTGGCAGTTGATATACTCATTTGTGAACTGTGTTGTTTCGGTAAACAGCACGGTTTCGGCTCATATGGCAATGTTCTAATCGTTTTACTATTTGAGTTGCAAAAAAAAGAATAACAAAGATGGCAAAGAGTGTGCAGTAGAACATAGTAAAATTGTGCTTCATTTATGAAGAAATAAAACGCTTGTCAAGAAGTAAAATATGTGTTTGCATTCATATATGACTGAAATAGAAGGTGGTAAATATTTGTCTTAGATTAGTATTTGGCATCTATTATGGACCATATTTCGTAAGTATCACAGGTATTCAAGAGTGCCTCATATCTCGTACCTGGAATGTTTAAGAGGACTTTTGCGAGAAGTGAAGATATGAGTGCGGAACAATCATCTTTTGTTCGATATCATCACCTACACCCTTGTGCGGTAATTTGGTGCACAGCATCTTGCTTTGGCAAGTGCATTATGACACATCGTATATCCGCGATGCTTATGTTCTTTATTTCTATACGGTACAATTAACCTTTAGGGAAACTCTCAAATTAGATGTTCTGCAGATTGGTTTGTCTTTGTTGAGTTTTCTAACAGAAGAACAAATGTACGATCCTAACACAATACAAACAATGTTAGACAAAAAATGATCTCAATTTTTCAAAAAAAAAACATCTCGTATCAAAGATTCTTTATTGTATAAAGTTCGTATCAGTTGTTTATTGGTTACTTATGTGATAGAGTTAGAAAAAAAAAGGATTTTCTTGAATAAAAATAAATTCAACTAAAAATAACAGGCTAAATGGTGACGCTAGGACGGAATGTCGGAGGACAAATCGTCTCAAGCACAAATAGTTACGGACAAAATGTTGCAATATTTTATGAGGAAAAATATTTGTGCATGATCAACTGATTTTCTAGAGAATGATAATAAAGAGGGAAGAAAAATAATGAGCAAAGATTACAGTTTCTAAGAAAATGGAATACTAGATTGAAAAGGATTAATACATTCATAAAAATTTGAAAAGCTTTTCCGATATTACGCTGGAAGAGTCTTTTGTATCGAAACCTTTTGGATTCTTTCAACGAAATAAAAGGTCTGTTTCACAACGCGAAGCTTTTGTGTATTCTTAAAAACTGTTCAGGCATGTGGGTCACGATTTGTGTACGACGATTTGTCCTGGACAATCTGTCTGGTCATCTAAACAGTATATAATTTAATTTGATAAACATATATAATATTCGTATTTATGCACACACTTTTGCGAGACAAAGCATACAACAACAACAGAATAGAACACTAATGATGACACCAACTACCATACTGACTATAACCTCTCCAGATAACTGACCAGAAACCGAACGTCGATATAAACTGCTCGCAGTACGTCCTACGCGTCGTTGTTTTACTTGTAATGCTTGATCGAAATCAATTATTACTGAGGGTAAGGGTGTGAGGATCGATGCAACATTGTGATTGGAAAGGAAACTAGACCCATATCATCAAGCATATGATGATAATAACATAATAGAAATTGTATCGAGGCTAAAATCAACGCATTCAATAAATAGAACAATTTTAACACTCATATATCATCAAACACATATTGTCTTCCTAAAACATGTTCCATTTCTAATTTCATTTTTGATAAATAATTATTCTTTTTTTTCATAAGAGTATGTAAACCAAAAAGAAATTCTTTTTTCTCTCAAAAATTATTTTACGATAAAAAGACAAATTCTATTATTGATTTGTATGTATTGTCTTTATTCAATAAAACTCATGTAATAATCCAAATGTTATCACTTGAACTATTTCGAAAAAATGTTTCATTTGTTCGATCATGAAATATCTATTTTCATAGTTAGTTTTTCTTACCACTTAGATTTCAATTTTGTTTCAAAATAGAGCTGTTTATATGTGACGATAACGTTCGAGCACTGGTCATATGTGAAATTTGAAAATCTGATAGTATTATTAATTGAAATGCCTCAGTTGAAAACATTCTCATTAAAGGCATTCGGCGAAGATTTTGCTGATGGGTACAAATGGAAACAAGTGATCGAAAAATACGTTCCTTATTTAACGAACTTTTGATTTGAATTTCGGCTTCATAAAATTTTTGATATTGCTGAAATATTGTCGACATTTCGCACCGACTTTTGGTCAAAAATTAAGAAATGGTCTGTCAAATGTGATTATCAATAAATGTGGAAACATCGGATTTAAATCCGAGTGTTATGTGTACTTCAAAAAGTGAACTGGACAGATGAGTCATCCTACCACGTGTACTCATCAAAATGATCCTAGCGAGCCCCTTCTATTAAAACTTGATTTGTATCGGTTACTGCTCAACCAATAGGGTTTTGGAGCAAATATAGCTCAGATTTAAACTCTTCGTCAATTGGAACGTGTACAAAAACAGATCTAATTTCCATTTAAGTATCTTTGCAATAGGTGACTTAGCCTTCTTGTTTCTTAATGTTTTATATACCATTTTGTAGCTGATGGAATTCTCTATTGAATGGTATAAAATTGTTGGGGTTTTGTTTGATTATGAAAGGAAAAGTTTTTTACGAAATGCGGAATAGATCAATGTTCGCATAGAAAAGCATAGGGAATAATGACTCTTTTTCCCATAACTCAGCAATAACTCGACGAATCATTCTCATCTTTGAACTCGACCGAGATATTGATGAGACAAAACTGTGTAGAAAAGTTCATCATGATCGGACTCTTCTTTCGAAAGTTATCGTGTAAACGGCCGGCCGAACACACTGACCGATTCTATAGTGTACTCACTTTTTGAGTACACAAAAATGAGCCCTTTTGGTGGAGCCATAATGAAGGAATTCAACTTTTTCTTTGTTGAGTTACTTACTGGACACCATATATAGTAGATTTTTATTTCAAATCGTAGACTTCAGTTTTATATATGTCCTTCTTTCTTCAATAAAATAATGCCATTCAAAACAAATAGATGAGCGGATGTTAATCAGAAGTATCAGACGATGAGTTGAAAGTAAACCGTGCAGAGAAATAATACGCGTATTCATTTCGTATCATGCGCTCAAGAAAGAAACGTTGCTAAATTTCTGTGAAGATGCAAAAATGAGATTATGCGAAGCGACTAAGCCCTTTCCTCGAAACAAAAATCGTCGATCATCATCTTTTCAAAATTTGATTTAAGGCATTATATGAGATTGGGTTGAAACTTTCTGTACATAGTGGTGATATCTCTCTCTCACAGTATCATTGCTTTTTATCTTACAGAAATATCACAATTTACCACATTTGTAAGACTAATTGTTAGAGAGTTCCATATCTTCAACCAAATTCCGCTCATTTTACGAGAAAGACCGAGATTCTCTTAGCTCGAAGAAGACACTTGAACGTGGCGATTCTTTTGACTCTCTTTTTTTTATAATTCCCTTTGTTGTGTCTTTGAGGCATGCTTGCAGTCAAAATATTTAATAAAGCTGAAAAATTCTATGAAAAAACAGTGAATTTCGGTACTCGAAACGTTTTCATCTTTTACATGAGGCCTATTTTGAAAATAAAATGCAAGAGTCACTCACTTTTAGTCTTTATGATAAAAGGAAAATTCAGTCAATCTCGTAAGGTGAGCTGAATTTCGTTGAAGATGCGGGACTCCTTAACAATTAATCTTATATGCATAGTAAATTGTCATATCTCTGGAAGACGATGAGGAATAAAACTGAAATGGGGGATACTACGAGAGATATCCCCACTATGACCGCAAAGTTCCAACACAATATCATGTAATGTGTCGGAAATCATATTTTGAAAAGATAATGATAGACGATTTTTGTTTCGAGGAAACGACTTATAAAAAAATTTCAAAAAAATAATTATAGTGCAAGGTCACACAATTATTACGCTTCTAAGAAAATGGTGTAAAATGGTCACAAATAATGCAAAAAAATGGTTTTATTTGTAAAGATTATTTTTCATAAATATTAATCATTTTAATGCGTAAATGAGTAGGCATTATACAGGATTATTTGTGACAATTTTTCACCATTATAATGATCGAAATTTTCGATCATTTTAACGGCATTTTAGCGTTAGAAATTTTGGCTGAATACGCATACTGCTTATTTAATTGTTGTTTTTCTCTTTATTTCTTTTTCACAATTTGTGGAAAAAACGGAACACTTTATCTAGTGTACCGACATATTTATGATTAATTGTATTTCGACACGAAGAATCCACTTAAAATACACACCAGAACTGAGCGAGATTGAAGAGTGATCCTACCTACTCCCGACTATGAATGTAGGAGAACAATATGCCTTAACCTTATTCTTTTGTCGTTGTCGTGAACAAACTCCATTCTTCTCTTTAGCCAAGCCACCACGACAACATACTGTTTCGTTGCTTCCTACGGTTCTCGTTCACAATTTTCGCTCGTATTGACACAATTGTCGCCAGTATTTGAACGCTGTACAACCACAATGCGTACGAACCTCGCTCTTTTCTTGGAGCGCTACTTCTTTAGTTGGTGAATTCAATTCAGGAATGAATTAAATAGAGGAACAAGCGGAATCTGACAGAACGCGAGAGGATACAAAATATCATTTCTTTTTGGCTGAATGTGAGTGGACTATCTTTTGCTGTTCGACGGAGTTTTGAGAGTAAATTCACATAGATAAATGATATCTGCACTTGATGTGTGGGCAAAGTTGTCCTTGTTAATGACAACTTTTGAAAAAAGTAGGTCATCTCATTATTACAGATTTAATTCTTGCGCAGATTAAGTTCTACAAGTTGTCATCTACAGCACCTTAAATAGGATGACTAGTAGTAATTATGACATGCTGATTATGGCTAGAACCAGCGTCATTACAATTCATCTCATATATATATATATTGACGAAGCAGAACGCTACTTAACGTTAACGAAGAAACAATCGTGACTCGTATAATTCTACTACTCAACAAAATTTCAGACTTTACTGATGTCCAGTACCTCAGTCAATGGCGAAATTCTTCGTCTTCAATCAATCTCCAATTTTTGTGATGGCTACGTGATGCTTGTTATGACTATTCTGGGGACAGTGGGTAACCTGTTGAATATTTTTGTCTTCACTCGACTCAAAGAGCTTCGACTTATGCTGAATTCTATTTTCTTGGTTGCCTCGTTCATAGGCAGTTTAGTGTTATTGTGGGCGTCCCGTTTCCCTCGTTCCGTACTTACTATCACCGGTGTTGACCCACTAGTTGGTTTTATAGTCTATTGCAAAGCTAGATGGTTGTTTGGACGATGGGGTCTCAACATGCCACTGACATGTGTGTGTTTAGCAAGTATCGATCGTTTTTTTATTACTTCACGCAATGCGCGTTGTCGCCGCTTCTTCACTGTGCAAAGAGCTCGTTTAATTGTAATCATATTCAGTATTGCTTATTTAGCTATTTCCTTTCCAGACTCCATTTACTATTCGGGATATTCTTGTACTGCGTCAGGCAGTGCTCGTTTTATATACAAACAATTCATCGCCTATTTCAATTTGATTGTCACCAATATTCTGTCAATGGTCGTCCTTACCACTTTTGGTATTCTCACATGGTGCAATCTCCAGTCATCGAGACGGGACAGACAGACTCGTCTTCAAATTCAGGTGAATCGAATGATGCTCGCAGAATTTGCTATGGTATTTCTTACCACGCTACCAAACTTCACGTACAACATTTACTCACAAGCTACTCAATCGATGGTGAAGTCACAATTGAGAGTGGCACAAGAAGCTCTTTGGTCAACTTTGAGCACTGATCTCAACTTTACGATGCATATAGGAACATTCTATATGTACATAGTCGTATCGCGTGCGTACAGACAGAACGTGCGAACAGCTTTATGGTTCAGAAAGAAAAATCGCGTTATATCACAACAAACACAATTACAATATAGTACAACACGTCAATTTCTCGGTTCCATGACTACTCCTGTATGATCATACAGTACTATTCGATTTGACTTTTTCATTCATTTATTCAACATTACTGACAAAACTATATCCTTGAACAATATTATCTTCTTCTACAGTGTTCTGCAACAAACTTTTCGTCTGAAATAAAATTGAAAAATATTGAATACTGCCCAAATCATTTGCATGTCTAGAGTGATACATCAAAGACATCGTTCGATACTAAAACGGCGTAGCTCTGTAAAGATCAAGAGACCAAAGATGGACGGTTTTCACTGCAATCTAAAATTCAAAGTTTTTTCTTTGGGCAAAAGTTTATTTTATCGATCCTACTTTCGGTCAGCTCTAAATTCGAAGTTCCCAAAATTTTTACTGTATCTCTATGGACTTTCACCAGTATCTCTGTCAGATGTTCCAGAGATTTTGAGAATTTTATTTCCAATGCTCTTGAATAAAACACATAGAGTTGCTACGAAGTTTCTACTATTATTCTACATTCTAATGGTTATATTTCTATGTTGTTTCAAAACAACTGATTCTGCAAAAATTTTTCAAGGTATTCGGGGCAGATTTTCGAAAAACTTGTTTTTTCAAGATAACTTTTTGTGAGTCGAATTGCTACTTTATATCTCAAGATGTATAGGGTGTCCAGTAAGTAACTCCACAAAGAAGAAGTTGAATATCTTCATTACAACTCGACCAAACGGGCTCATTTTTTTACCAAGGATAGAGGCATGTTCACATTTCAAATCCATACGGACAAGGTTAGTGGGAACCTTTGCAAAGTATCACTNTTTTCTACTCGATTGTACGTCATTTCCTTTTCTTTTCCTTCTACTTGTCGAAAATTCAATGTTAAATGCAATTTCAACTTTTTAAACTGTCAGTTACAACTAAAGCTAATGTGTAATTTATGTGGTTTTTTTTTTCCTTTCTTGTCAAAGGGACGATGTTCGTTCATGACATTGAAGCGTGAGGACGCACCACACACTTGTCTATGAAATAAAAGCATTATAATAATAAATAATAAGACTTTCGTATTGAGTGATTTGAGCTAGTTATTTATGTATATTGTTCTAATGCAAATAGAATTTCGAATGATGATTGATTTCTTGCGTCTTTTGACCCTGAAGAGAATGATTGAAACTTCTGTGAGATAAGATTAATGAAAAAAACAGAAGACTTAATAGTATCCGAAGACTTCGAGTTTTACCATTTTAACTAGGAGTGATATATAACGAAAAAGATTCAAACAGTTGTAGTTTATATGAAAAGATGTAATATTCAAATTTATTTAGGCATTCAGGTCACAACAGTGCTCTATTGAAAGTGATTGATAGAACAAGAGTGGAATATTTTCGTTCCGTATCTGATTCAGTTGACGGCGAGCTTTATTCAAGCAGGCGAATTTAAATCAATTTAGAAAAGCTTGGCTGTTAAAAGAATTGCCAATAAAAGGTCTGCACCGGTCTAAGAGATATGTACAACATGTATCTATTTTAGAAAAATGTTTACAGTGATGCTCTTCTAATCGTTCTTCTCATTCTCTTACTGATTACGATTTAGGTGACATTTATACGCTAGTGAAATTTCCTGAGTCTTTTTTATATTTTCTTGTATGTTCGTTTTCACTTATCGTTGTAGCTCTCGCTTCTCCTGTCTATGCGCTTGTTCTTCTTGTGCTTTCTTTTTCTTTTTCTTTTTCTCATTGCTGGTTCTCTTCTTATACTATTTGTACTGTTAGGGTCTTAGGACCATCAGTTAAAGCAAAATAAAAATAAAAAATTTTCGTTCCGTATTTCTTTTTTACCTAAGTACAAGGAGATGTCATAAGTGAGTACGTAAATGAGTATCTAAAACTAGAATGGATTTCGAAGCAATTAATAATCATTCGAGAGAGTTCTGTTCGTAACAAACATGAATTTTTCTTTTGAGACAGTACATTTTGTATCGTATTCCTGAAGAATCCTATAGTTACTTTGAGCATGTAAATTTTTATGATTCTATGTCTAAAATCCGTTTTCATGAAAGCTTTGGTTAGCGAAAAGTGTTTTCGTGATAATTGTTCAAACAGAAAATTAATTTTAAATTTCATTTTCCATTTAGTACAACTAACGCTCGTATTTCGTCTACTTGCCATCAGAGATAGCGGCATACAAATAATATAGTAGATTTTTATTTCAAATCTTAGACTTCAGTTTTTTTTATATGTCCTTTTTTCTTCAAGAAAATAGCGTCACTCAAAACAAATAGATGTGCGAAATGAAGAACTAATATTCATAATTTAAATGGATGAGCGGATGTTAATCAGAAGTATCAGAAGATGAGTTGAAAGTAAACCGTGCGGAGAAATAATACGCGTATTCATTCTTCATCATGTGCTGAAGAAAAAAACGCTACTAAATTTCTGTGAAGGTGCATAAATGAGATAATGCGAAACGACTAAGCCCTTTCCTCGAAACAAAAATTGTCGATCATCATCGTTTCAAAATTTGATTTAAGATATTACATGAGATTGAGTTGGAACTTCGTGTACATAGTGGAGATATCTCTCTCTCACAATATCCTCTATTTCATTTTTATTGCTTTTTATCTTACAGAAATATCATAATTTACCACATTTATAAGCCTAATTGTTAGGAGTTCCGTATCTTCAACGAAATTTAGCTCACTTTACGACGAAGACCGAAATTCTTTTAGCTCAAAGATGACACTTGAAGCCGGCGATTCTTTTGACTCTTTTTTTAATATTTCTCTTTGTTGTATCTTTGAGACATACATGCAGTCAAAATATTTGATAAAGCTGAGAAATTTTATGAAAAGACAGCGAATTTTGATACTCGAAACGTTTTCATCCTTTACAGGAGGCCTATTTTCAAAAAAAAAATGCAAGAGTCACCCACCTTTAGTTTCTTTATGATAAAAGGAAGATGCAGCTTATCGTGTAAGGTGAGCTGAATTTCGTTGAAGATGCGAAACTCCTTAGCAATTAATCTTATATGTGTAGTAAATTGCCATATCTCTGGAAGATGAAGAGGAGTGAAACTGAAATGGGGTATACTACGAGAGATATCCCTACTATGACCGCAAAGTTTCAACACAGTCTCTTGTAATGTGTCGGAAATCATATTTTGAAAAGATAATGATAGACGATTTTTGATTCGAGGGAACGGCTTATAAGAAAATTTAAAAAAATAATTATAGTCCAAGGTCACACAATTATTACGCTTTTAAGAAAATGGTGTAAAATGGTAACAAATAATTCAAAAAAATGGTTTATTTGTAAACATTATTTTCCATAAATATTAATCATTTTATCTTCATTAAATTAATCATTTTAATGCGTAAATGAGTAGGCATTATACAGGGTTGTTTGTGACAGTTTTTCACCATTATAATGATCGAAATTTTCGATCATTTTAATGGCATTTTAGCGTTGTAAATTTTGGCTGGGCACTCAATTCGTCGCGTTCTTTTCGTCGCCACTCAATTCGTCGCGTTCTTTTCGTCGCTACTCAATTCGTCGTATTCATTTCGTCGCGTGTTTCTTTTAATTGATTGTTTGTATACGTGTTACATTGTGTCAAAAAATAAATATATAACTTCTCAAGAAAGTTTAAATCTAGTTTTTTATTGATGATTTCTAGTGGATTAAAAAAAGGTTTTGTTCTGTTTTGTTGTGAATGAGATTATTTTAAATAAAACATATTAAATAAATTAGAATTGGGAAATAAAATGAAACACTATCTGTCTAAGTGAAAGCTCATTAATAATAAACTAATTATGCCTGATATGTATAAAAAGATAGCTCGCTTGATAAGAGTACTACTCATCGCTTATCAACTCAACTCATTCCATGTCTTCTATTCAAAAGCTCTTATCAGAAAAAGCAAAACCTATGGTTTGTTACCTGGGTTATATTTATACTAAGGAAAAATCTACAGCAACAAAAATAATTTTTCGTTGTCAAAACAGAAGCTGCAAAGG